>JAOUQT010127739.1:0-19079 GCA_025769995.1 Xyliphius kryptos | reverse complement strand
CACACACATACACACACTATACAGGGCAATTTAGAGCATTCAATTTACCTTAAAACCATGTTTTTGGGATGTGGGAGGAAACCGGAGAACCCGGAGGAAACCCACGCCAACACAGGGAGAACATGGAAAATTCACCCAGATTGGGATTCGAACCAGGAATCCCCAGCGCTGAGAGGACAACGTGCTAACCACCCCCCACTAACCATGAGTGGAAAAAAGTTTTTGTGTTGTCGTTAATATTCTCTAATTAAAAAAAATCCAAGAAAGCCAACATTCTGCAGGGTACTGAATGTAAACAACAAACTAACAAATCCCCAGCGCTGAGAGGCGAATGCACTAACCAATAAGCCACCGGGAAAAACAGGGCATCCAGCAAGACTGTCCCGGGTTCGATTTCTGTTGGGGTAAACATTGATTCTTTTAGTGGGGAGTGTCCATTTCCTCCCTGTGCCTGTGTGGGTTTCCTATCAGATCTAAAGACACCAGTGCACTTGTGTCGGTCTGGAACCCGGGTAAATAGAAGCGTGGTGTTATTGAGGGTTGTGAATCTGTGCCACCTAAAATATACTGATCTTTGCTGTGGCGCCCCCTAAAGATTATATTTATCCCACTTTGGCAGTAAGTGGAGGAACAAATTTTAATAAAAAGACAAATTAAAGATCCATGTAATAGTTACAGGGCACACAGCTACGTTGTTCTGATATTTGCCAGCTCGACTTTCCAATAATAACCGTATCAGTCACGCTAATGGTGTAACCATGGGAATAATGAGAAGGGGGGAATAAGGAAAACTGGGACCTGTGGTAATGATTCACAAAGTAATCAGTCGTACGTACAAGAATCTGGAATAGTCCTGCGATGTGAACGGAGGTCTCACGCCCACAGTAAAGGATTCGGAGCCCGAAGCCGTCGTAACTCATGAATGAATGATGGTGGCATGCAGAAGTAAAGCATTCATAATCAATAAAATCATTTGTTCCCCCCGAGTCACACAGAAGAATTGTTCCAGCGGAACGAGTCAATAATAAATGACACCTTGCTAATTGAACCAGGTCGTTAGGTGCTTTGCAGAATCCCAAGGTTCTCACTCACTCACTCATCACAAATTCTCCCACTTCCCAAGTACCCACAAGGCCAAAATTCGCATCGTGATTCCCTGTCATGTCCTTAAAAAATGAACTGCTTCTCATGTTCCTTCGTTTGATGTTTCATTCGATATCGCCATCGAACGCAAGACCCCTCTACTGTCACATTGGGGTCTTTCTGCGTACCTACAGATTTGAAACTTGGCACCGTGATTACCTACCATGTCCTTGGAAAAATAATCTGGCTCTCGCTTAATTGTTCCTATTGTAATCCTACGTTCAATTGTTCATTCGCTGTCGCATATCGAACACCTCAGATGGATTGGGGTCTTTGTGAGTATCTACAAAGCTAAAACTTGGCTCCATCATTCCTTATCATCCATCCATCCATTATCTTCCTTTACTCGAGTCGCGGTGGGGTTCCCCATGCCCATCCAGGGGAGAACGTCTTGAAAGCTGGGCAGATTCACTCAGGACAGGGTACCAATCCATCGCTGGGTACACACTCACTCACTCACACATCCACACACACACTATACAGGGCAATTTAGAGCATTCAATTTACCTGGAATCCATGTTTTTGGACTGTGGGGGGAAACCGGAGAACCCAGAAAAACCCGGAAAAACCCACACGGACACGTGGAGGACATGGAAACTCCACCCAGATCGGGATTCAAACCGGGATAAGCTGAGAGGCGAACGTGCTAACCACTAAGCCGCCATGCCGCTTTATGTTGTATCGATATTAATAATTAAAGCTCTGTGGGTGGTGTGTGTGTGTGTTTGTGTACACACAGTGAGGACCGAGTGACCTGGCGTGTGGCCGATGAGTTGCCCTGGTTATTCCAGCAGCAGGGCGAAAGATCGAACCTTCAGCTCATCCTCCTCAACCTCTCCGTCTCCCAAAATCTCTACAAGAGGTAACCTGCCTTCATAACCTACTTATTAGTTAGCCGTGTCCAAGATCACTGGGACCTTTGTAGTAGACATAAGGAAGTACACAGTAGGCATCAAACAGCGGGTGAAAATTTCCCGGATGATCTACTGATGTAAGTGTCCGCACCGAGGCTCACACGATAAAACCTCCCGGTCCTTTAGATTAAAACCCCGCAGCTGTTGTGTACATTTGGGAGGCAGCCTGTGTCTGCAGCCCGGGTGCTTGGAGAACCGTGGTGGTGAACGTTCTCCCACTTCATGCTCTGTGCTTTTCAGAGGCCATTTTGCTGAGCTGCTGGCGTACTGGCAGTTTGTGGGAAAGGACAAGGTCTCGATGTCGGCGGAGTACTTCGACGCCCTGAAGGAATTTGAGCGGAACTGCGAGAGCGACGAGAGCATGAGCAGACTGGCCAACCTGTACGAGACCTTGGGTCGTTTCCTCAAGGACCTGGGGCTTCTTAGTCAGGTGTGTATCCGTTTCTTTATGGGTGTTGGTTCAGATGGGACCCCTGGGAGCACATACAGTAGACCTTAAACCTGAATCGCAGCGATTAAGAGTCACTGCTCCTCAGGAGACCAAGAGTATACCTTCTGGTCTATACAGGTATACAAATCAAACCACACAACGCAAAGCATGTTGGTGGCAGCATTATGTTGTGGGGATGTTTCTAGAGTCATTTGGTCATTCTGTAGTCTGCAACAGGTCAGTTACGCCCTCAGTGACTGACAAGAATCCCAAATTGACGGTTGTTGTCAGTCCCCCTGGAGCACTGAGGGTCCTTGCCGAAGTGTTTAGACTGAAAACCGTACCAGACCACTAGTAATAAACATACCGTTCCTCTAGGCCGTGGCCCCCCTGCAGCGTTCTCTGGAGATTCGGGAGACGGCACTTGACCCCGATCACCCCAGTGTGGCCCAGTCACTGCATCAGCTGGCAGGGGTTTACGTTCACTGGAGGAAGTACGGCAATGCCGAACAGCTATATAAGCAGGCGCTGGAGATCAGCGAAAATGCCTACGGCGCCGAGCACCCGAGCGTCGCCAGAGAGCTGGACTCCCTTTCACTGCTGTACCAGAAACAAAACAAGTAAGTACCTTTTGGACTAAACACTTAAATAATTGGTAACGATGCCCCCAGGCGGCACAGCAGCAAACTGGTTAGCGTGTCCGCCTTGCAGCGCTGGGGATCCAGGTTAGAAGTTCTCAACATGTCCATATGAGTTTTCTTCAGGTTCCTCAGCATCCTTCCACAGTCCAATAACATGGATTCCTCTATCTCTTTGTGTGTGTGTGTGCCCACCGATTGATTGGTGCCCTCTTCTGGGTGTCCTGTCCAAAGCCCGGAACATTCTCCCCTGGATTGCCATGCCCCCCCCCCCAACCCTAGTAAAGGATTAAGTGGAAGATATTGAGAACAATGCCCTCTTTGTTTACGAACGATGGGTTCCTTCACTGAGCCCTGGTCCTCATAAGGTTTTCTGGAGTCCAGGGGCTTAGGCCCAGAATCTGTCTAGTTGTGTTACTTTTTAATACTCTTGATCAAGAAGGGGGAGAATTCTTAAAGTGATACAGCCACCAAAACCCTGCCGTACTTTGTAGCCTACTGACGTTCTGCTTCTTGTGACTGGCAGGTACGAGCAGGCTGAGCGGCTGCGCAAAAGGTCCATCGGGATCAGGCAAAAAATGGCTCGGCAAAAGGGCCACATGGTGAGTAACCTGTTTTACTGTGAGGGGGTTCGGCAAGTTTGCAGAAGGGAAGAACATGTCACATGGGTCCTTCACGGTCTAGTTGCCCTGATGTTAACCTTTGTTGTGCGATGTACAGTACGGCTTCACACTGCTACGTCGGCGGGCTCTGCAACTGGAAGAGCTGACTCTGGGTAAGGACTCTGCCGACTGTGCCAAGACCCTGAATGAGCTTGGAGTCCTGTATTACCTCCAAAACAACCTGGAGTGAGTAATGCCTCTTGGTTCCTTCTTTAATGGTTCCTAGGCAGGACCTTGTTACCCAAGGAGTCGATCTCAGGGAACTCACTAAATCTGTGATGTGTTCCCAGTGCAGCAAAGGTGTTCCTCACGCGCTCCTTGGAGATGCGACAGAGGGTGCTGGGCGCCGATCACCCGGACTGTGCCCAGTCGCTGAACAACCTGGCCGCCCTGCATTGTGAGAAGCGGGATCACGAGAAGGCGGAGCAGTTGTACGAGAAGGCGCTGGAGATCCGCAAACGAGCTCTGGCTCCGGACCACCCGTCACTCGCCTATACGCTCAAGCACCTGGCCATGCTGTACAAACGCAGAGTGAGGAACGCAGTCCATAGCTACCAAAATACTCACTACATGGTGACAGCATGGTTTTATACATGTACGCAATTCACCCGAAAAACAACAGGGGCAGCGCTGATACTCAACGGCATGTTATACTTGTCGTATACGGCATGTCGCTTGCAGCCTTTTGTTGAAGTACACAATGTGCGGTACACACGAGACACCATTGTGCTGCCTTGTTGTTATAAAATTATTTGAGGGATTCGTTTTTCGGGCCCCCTAGTGGAAGTGTTTTGTAGCACATGTAGCATGTTAGGTGAACTGTTAGAATTATGGCTGTTGTAAATGTTGGTGATACGTGTTGGTGTTTTGGTAATATAATTATTTTGTGTGTGTGTGTGTGTGTGTGTGTGTGTGTGCGCTCCCCTCAGGGGAAGCTGGAGAAGGCGGTACCTCTATATGAACTAGCGCTCGAGATCCGAGAGAAAAGCTTCGGCCCCAAACACCCGAGTGTGGCGACGGCTCTGGTGAACCTCGCTGTACTCTACTGCCAACTGGTGAGACACTCTTTACCATTATGCTTTATACAGCCAATAGTTTATGGACAGAAGAGTTCATTTCTTGATACTCTGGGTCTAAGCTGGAAATAGGTAAATAATGTTGTATGTTTTGAACATGATACTCTGGAATTACGAGGTGATTTAGTATTATCATGGTGATAATATTGCTACATGCTAATGCTAATAGGCTTCTGCTACACCAAAGTGAGGCGGAGCTACGGAGAAGGTACATTTCTTCGGGGATGAGCTATGACAAATGTAACTGGACAACAACTAAGTTAGCCTGTGGCTATATTAGCATAATGACTCTTTAACCACTTTTTAAGTTAGCATTACGTTGGGTTCTGGGTATTTATTCAGCAAGGAATGGCATTCTGGAGGTTGACGATCTCCGTGCTCCAGACCATCCTGGGTTTCGGCACCAGACAGACAGAGGTTTGGGTGATGACTGGCTGGTGTACCTACCGTCGAGCTCCTACACAGAGCAGGATCCAAACTTTTGGACACGTCCCGTTTCTTGGTCTTGTGGAGTTTTGTGTGTTCTTTTCAGGTCGGGACGTGTTTATAATGCAATGATGTGTGTATTTTACAGAAGAAGCACATTGAGGCTCTACCTCTGTATGAACGAGCCCTTAAAGTGTACGAGGACAGCCTCGGGCGTCTGCACCCCCGAGTGGGAGAGACTCTCAAGAACCTGGCTGTCCTGAGGTTTGCCTCATTTTCTTGTCTTTAAAATAACAACTCCAAGTTCTATGTGTTTAAGTTCTGTTTGCCTCTCAGTACTGGGGGTTTGGGGAGTGTTCATGTCCTCCCCGTGTCTGTGAAGGTTTTCTCCTGGTTCTCCGGTTTCCAAAAACCTCCCACAGTCCAAAAATATGGATTACGGGTAAATCGAAGGTATAGTGTGAGAGAGTGTGTGTCCAGCGATGGGTTGACGTTCTCCACTGGATGGGCATGGGGAACCCCACCATGACCCTAGAAGAATAAGCGGAATATAATGGATGGCTGGAATGTAGACAAACACTCTAACCCAGGAGTGGGCAAATTTTTGACTCACGGGGCTCACCGGCACCTAAAACTTGACATTAGGGCCCCGGTTGGTTCTATATCGCCATCAACGCAGGACCTTTTCAGTGTCACATCGGGGTCTTTGTGAGTACCTACAAAGCAGAAACTCTTGAGGTAAATATAAACCCAAACCCCAGGTTGTACTGACCTGCTGACCCATCCCATCACCTGCTCTGGTCCTTAAAAATAAGTCGTGATCACGAGACAACAACCTTTATGTCGTGAATAAAGTTTTTTTCAAACTTGCCGTTGATCTCCAGACTGAACAGATCTGCATTCTTTGAAAAACGCAAGACCCATTGTGTGCGCCATCTATCAGTGAAACACAGGCATAGCAGGGAAAAGGAACCCATTCATGGTTGACCCTGTTCTTCCATTCATCCATCCATCCCTCTTCCACTTATTCCTCCACTAGGGTCGCGGTGCGGCTCCCCATGCCCATCCCGGCGAGAACATCTCGGGTGCTTGGGCAGGGCGCCAATCCATTACTGGGCTTACACTGCCAAACACACACTGGGGCAATCTAGAGCATTCCGTTTACCTGGAATCCATGTTTTTGGAATGTGGGAGGAAACCGGAGAAAACCTAAGCGGACACGGGGAGGACATGGAAACTCTTTAAATTTGTGCTCATGTTTGGAGGCAAAATTCTTACGTTGGTTCTGTTCGTTCGCAGCTACGAGGAGGGGGATTTTGAGAAAGCGGCCGAGCTGTATAAGCGCGCTATGGAGATCAAGGAGGCCGAGCAGTCGCTGGTGTGCGGAAAAGCCCCGTCCCGGCATTCGTCCACCGCCGATTTTAGTCTCCGAAGTCCAAACCTCAAACCTCACAGTCGGAAGTGACGCCCTTGGACTATTGTTTAAATGATAAGAACACTGAATCGATTCATTTGAATCTCCAAACGGTGGAACGTCTGAGACTTTGGCTCAATCCAATCACAGATCCAGGTGGGGGATCTGTTGGTCCATACCAAAAAGTATTTATTAATGACGTTATTAACTGCCATCACTTATGTTGTGTGTCATAATTGTCAATTCAGAGTCCGAGTACCGTTTTTAACGCCCCATTAAATGAACCTCCATCACATTTGGAGGTAAATATATTCAGAACCTAATATGTTCTTCCCATAATCCTCTGAACCAAGAGGTGGTTCCACAGTCACAATGCTAACATTGCTAAATGTAGCTTTTTTGTGGTCTAGTTAAGTTACTCCGTTAATACTTTTGGGCTCATCATTGAAGAAGAACACAGTAGCGCCTCACTCTGGTGTAGCTAATGTCAGGTATTAGCTTTCCTGTAGGGATATTAGCATTCTGGTTCTGTAATTACCTCAGAACTAATTCAGATCGCAATGCTAATATTGTTACATGTAGCTTTGTTGTTGTATAAATACTTAACCCATTTAGGGTTTAAAGGAACGTAGCACCGCCTCACTTACTGTAGCTAACATTATTATATATAGCATTATATTTCATGTAGGGATATTAGCATTTTGAGTTACCTCATAATTCAGATTGCATTGCTAACATTGTTACATGTAGCTTCTTGTCAAATTACTAAACCTGTTTAATACTTTCAGGCACGTCATTGAACAAGAAACGCAGCACTACCTCAAACTTCAGGCATTAGCTTTCATGTCGAGTCATGTTCTTTAATTACCTCAGAATTCATTCAGATCATGATGCTAATATTGTTCCGTGTAGCTATGTTGTTGTGTAATGACCGAACCCCTTTAATACTTTCTGGCTCGTTGTTGAAGACAAACCCTAAATTGACAACAGTTGCAGCCCTGCGTTACTTTGGCGAGGCGTCCTGACGTCCGTAGCATTAGCTCAGCATTATAGCTACTAAACTACCCTGTGGTTCTGTGGATCGAGGTTTTAAACAGAATGTGATGGAGCAGGTTTTTGGAACCCTCACAGTGTAATTGCTACATGCTGAATTTGATGATCCTGGAGAACTAAATCTGGATCTGAAGAGAACTTCTGGTCACTTCCGACACCCGTCTTGCGGCTGCATGACCTGCCCAAAGTCGTCCCAGATTTGGGGTTGAAATAATGAAGGGGTCGTTAATTTTAATAAATACTTTATTAAGACGTCCATAGCTACGCCCGGAACAGCCAACCGTTTACTTCACTGCAGGAAAAAGCTTCGTCCATCGAGTCGCCCTCCTTCCCACGTTACCAATAAGGGAGCACCACGGGGGGGGGGGGGGTATACGTATATTACACTTGGCACAGTTAACTGTAACCCATGCTCCCTAGCACAATGTAGCATCTCCAACCTCTTCAGGTGTGGGGGGAACGAGCAGAACCTGTGTTCGCCCAACCAGGAATCAACCCCAGGACCTTCTTGCGGTGAGGCCTAAGCAGCTGCCCCTGCCCCAATCACTGCCCCTGCCCCAATCACACCCCAATCAACGGTTTAGCAGAAAGTGATGGTAAGACGTTACCACACCCCTGCATTAGCGTAGGTCTGGAAGGGAACTATTGATTGTTGACCAAACTCCATGGATACCTCATGACCTCATGATTAGTGTCGTCTGAAATAAATATGGACTCGTACATGTTACGGTTATGCCTGTGCCTTTGTTCCCAGGTTTGTACCTTCGGTATGCCAAGTCCAAGGGTGGAGGAACATCAGAGGAAGTGGACAAGTAATTATCTTAAAGAGTTGTTATTTGTTAGACCCGGAACCTAACCCTCCCCTGTGAGCTCTTGGGGGCTTTAACGTGAGAGGGGCCATAAAACTTCCAGGTCAGATTCAATACCACCGTTAGCCTACTGTGCAGGTTGGTGGGGGGGACACTGTGGTGTTGTCGGACCAGAGGTACAATCAGTAACGCGATGTTGCATGCAGGAGCTTTTAATTTGAAAAACGGTCTCCGAGGTACACAGTCCCACCTCCCGTCTGATGGACCACCGTATTTACAACACAATAAAAAGCCCGGTGTCAGGATTCGCGGGGGGTGCGGGATGTACCCGGAGTGTGGGACGGCTAGCTCACATCTTCTTCATCTGAGCCATCAGCTCCTCCAGACTCTGCTCCGTCTCCTCCACCAGATCTCCAGAACCCGGGTCCTGCTGGAGGGAAAGGATAAAGTGACCCGAAACAATGCCCATATATGGACAGTGGATTCAAACAGCTCCCTCTGGTGGTGCACGAGGGAATACCCAACATGACTTAGAGGGGCGCATGTCCCGAAACCCCCGGCTGTGGTGGAGGAGATCCTGTACCTGATCCGGGATGGTGTAGGCCACGGTTATCCCCTCGGGCAAATCCGGCTTCGGACCCGATGCAGCTTCAAGCTCCGCCTCCGTGATCTCAGACACCAACTCAATGCCTGTCGACAAGTCAGGAAACAAACAGCACCGAATTACCTTATTGCCACGGCAACCAGCTGTTTACACTGAGTGAACTAAAGTATTGAGACAGGACTTAATGTGATCTAAAGTTTCAGGTGACACACACACACACACACACTCATTATTTTTCTTTTACACACACACTTTTTCTTTTTTACACACACACACACACACTTGCACATTTTTTTTTTCACACACACACACACACACACACACACCCACACACTTTTTTTCTCACACACACACACACACACTGCTGTTGTTTTTCTCTCTCTCTCTCCCACACACATTTTGTTTCCCTCACCCATACACTCACACACTCTCTCTCTCTCACACACACACACACACTCTCCCACATTTACTGTAAGGATGAAGAGGACGGTCCTCACAGTAAAGGCGGGACTTCCTCGGCAAGCCGTCCACATAATTACGCTGCAGTATCACATGACCGGCAGGAATCCATTCTCACACCAAACATCTGCATCATCTGAAGTAAACCACCGTGTGTGTGGCTGCCTGACTCACCCCACTCGTTATCTTCATGCACCACTTCCTCCTGCTCCTCAACCACTTCCTGTTTGGGCCTCGCCGCTTCTCTTTTCTGTTTCAGAAAAAAGATTGACCTGCTGAGAGCGCTATGGAGCTTTAACGCTCAGCTGATGGATGGATGAGCTCGCCCCCTGGTGGCGGGAGGACCAGCACTCACCTTGTGCTCCTCCTGTTGCCTCCTGCAGTGGCGGTCATCACACTGGGGGTTGGGCTTCATGGCCATGGAGGGGAAGAAGTCCTGCATGGCGTTGTAGCCCAGATAAAAACTGACCGTCCCGAATCCCAGCAGGTACCTAACAACACACCACGCCCCCTGTGAGCACCAGTCCAGGGCCTTCCCCATACTGTTGCTCAACTTCTTTAACTTACTTTAGGACATTCTGCACCAGGAGCCCAGCGACCACGCCCATGGTGGTGGGCAGACTGGCGGCGCACACGCCGTCCCGCTTCAGAGTCTTCTCATCGATATTCGCTGCTACGACCAGAGGTGGCGCACACTGCACACACACACACACACACTGGGTCTTTGTGAGGCCCACAGTCAGGTGTGTGTGTGTGTGTCGTACTTACAGCAAAGCATGCAGTCTCTCCAGGAACCAGCAGCTGGATGTGTCCAGACACGGCGTTCTCACTGACACCGGACTCCATCCACGTCTGACTCAGTTCATTACAGGCCTGAAGAAGAGACACGCCCACAGTCACAAGACACGCCCAGATTCAGGAGAGGCATTCAGAGATGGAAGACGCAACTCCAGCACCCCGAGACAGGAGAGACACGAGCCTGGAGTCGTGAGTCACCCGTCCAAAGTCGGGAGTCGGGGGAGGCGCCCAGGGTCAATGCCCCAGAGCAGGGAGACGTATCTACAGCACCCAGAGTTGGTACACACTCCACGCCCAGTCGGGAAATGACCCCAGAGCAGGGGAACGTAAGACTGGCGCCCCGAGTGGGGAGAGACATGAGCATGGGGTCAGGAGCCGCGTGCCCAGAGTCGGCAGTTGTATCTTTGTGGTTAAGGAACCGGACTTGCAACCTGAAGGTCGCCGGTTCGATTCCTAGTTCCACCAAGTACTCTGGGTGAAGTGCCCTTGAGCAAGAGCTCCCTAATCCACATCATCCATGTTGTTCTGACTCACTATGTAGTGCACTAAATAGGGCCCTCAATCGTGTAAAATCTCTCACCGTGTTAATCGCCATTCGAGCCTCAAAATTGTCCACACAGCTCAGAACCAAATCCACGGGTCTTCCGTCTTCCAGCCCCCCATTACTACACACACACACACACACACACACATTTAAAAAGCTGATATAATGTTAAGACGGAAACCAAAGCGGGGGGGGGGGGGGGGGGGGGGGGGGGGGGTGCGCTCACCTGATACGAGACATGAAGTGACTGAAGTTGTCCACGGTGGTGATGTTGTAGTTGTGGGTCTCAAACACAACGTCTGGATTGATGTCCCTGAGAGAACAAGACATGAGGGGTGAGTTGTGGTGGTGTTCTGACCACGACGACGACGGGAGCGCCGGTGCAGGGTTACCTGAGCGTGTGCTCGGCGGCCTCCACCTTGCTGAGTCCTGACTGGTGCGGCTGAAAGAAGAGGCGGTTCATGTTGGCCAGCTCCACTTTGTCGTAATCAAACAGCAACAACTGCAAAGAAACCGTCACACGGAAACCCCGTCAGAACGACGCAATACAGACCGCAACAAACCGTCTCATTTCCTGCGACGGAACCCCGGCGCCACCCACTACAACCAGGAGAGGGCGCCAATCCATCGCTGGGATACTCCATGAAAAGTCGTACATGTGATGTTCAGAATCGCGTCCGATTACAGATCTGGTGCACTAGATAGTGTGTGAGCCGTGTTGTAGTGTTGTGACTCATAGTGTGCACTAGTCCTACTATTATGGGATGGTTCTGGTTGTGGTAGGAGGAGAACCCGAGGCCGGTCCAGCGCTGGTTGTGAGGTCACAGAGGATGGAGAGGTGCTTTACCTTACCGATGCCACATCTGGTGAGCATCTCGGCGGTGACGCTGCCGACGCCTCCCACGCCCACCACCGCCACGGAGAACGAGCGGATCCTCTGCAGCCGCCCAGGAGAGAAAAGCAAAACGCGCCATGAGCACACGGAGCTTTCGAACCCGGAACCACTTCAGGAATCAGACAGCGTTACCTCATAGTCCTCCACGATCCCCATCCGCTTCAGCGCCATCAGCCGGCTGCGGACACAACAGCACGTCAGTTCGGCTCCCGGAACCACGGATCGGACCGGGGCACTGCCAACGGTCACAACGCTAACACCGCTACATGTAGCTACGCTGTTGTCTGGTTAATCTCTCGATACGTTCCAACTTGTCCTTGCGTGATATGACCTCTATAGCGCCACCTTACTTTGATACAACTCACCCATGAATTAGCATTAGCTTGTGTGTAGCATTATTAGCATTATGACTCTTAAAAAGCAGCTAGTTCCGTTAATTGGATCTGATTGGCTGAGCCGTTGGTCCAGTCGTGACATTATTGACAATACATTATGTTCCCGATGTTTTTTATAAACTGCATTCTGTAATTTGACCACTAGACGGCAGTATTTGGTCGTTAGAGAAACCGGAATCCTGTTACTCAGCGATTAGCTCACTTTATAAACCGAACTATAACCCCCCTCCCCCCACGCTAGTAAAGGATTAAGTGAAAGACCAAAGTCCCATAATGCACCTGGATTCGTTGTGTACACTCACTGACTACAGCTGTGTTCAGATTACTGATCTAGTGCACTAGATAGTGTCAGCCATGCAGTGTTGTCCTCGCTCACTATATAGTGCACTACAGAAGTCTCCCTAGATCTGTAGTGTACACTACAGCTGTGTCCAGAATCGCTTTCTTTACAGATCTAGTGCACTAGTGTGTCAGCCACACAGTATTATTATTATTATTATAGTGCACTACAAAAGTCCCACAATGCACCTGGATTGTAGTGTACACTGCAGCTGTGTAGTGCACTACATAGTGAGTCCGCCATGCTGCAAACGATATACACCCCGGCAGCAGGTGGAGCACTTCCCTGAGCAGAGGATCACCTGTAGGGGTTCGAATCCACCACTTCAGCGCTCATCTTCTCGATCTTCTGCCTGCTGCGCTTCCGCTGTTCCTCCTGATGGCTGCGCTGCTGCTGCTGCTTACACTTAATCAGCTCGTTCTCTAACTCGCGGATCCGCAGCTTCAGCTCTTCGACGGTTGCCATGGCGTCCGGGAGGAGAGTGCCGCTCAGATCAGTAAGGTCCTCACACCTTCAATGGACACGTCTGCACTCCCGCACTCAGCTGGCAGGCGGCGCTCCCGAATAACCCGTCCGTCTGGAAAACGCGTCCCGGCTGACAGTTCCTATGCTTTGGAATCGACTCTTGATTGTTCAGTGTACAACGAACCGATTCACAGTTTGAGTACTAAAAGCGGAGAAGTCGATTCCGATTCAATCTAATGTCCTCACTCAGCAAAAACTACGAATAAAATAGGCATTGTGTGGAATTTGTATGTTCTCCCTGTGTCTATGTAGTGTACATACACATAAAATGCTGACGCTGACTAACGCTTCTTTTAAATCGACTCATTAAAGAGTCGAAGGGGAAAAGTTTGGTCGAACCAACTACATCAAAGTTAACATTTCATTTTGTTGCCGCTGTTTATATTCCTATATGTATTTAATCAGAAACGTTTAAACGTTTTTAATTATAATTCTACATCATTTTAAAGCTGTACCGAATCCGAACCCATTCTTGGTTTAAAGTAGAAAAAGCGGAGGAGTCGGTACATGTCCGAGTCGAAATTATTATTATTCCCCAGAAATTAAAAACAAATGAAGAAACAATGAGCTAAATTTGCATGTTCCCCCGTTGTCTATCTGTGTATATATAATGTGTATTATATAGCGCTTTCTAACGAACGGTTCTCTGGAATCGACTCTATTGAATTTACAGTGAAACTTTTCTTCGAACCAACTAAGTCAACGTTTACATTTAAAAATATATTTATTTAAACAAAACAAAAACGTTTAAACGTTGCCAATTAGAATTGTACACTATTTTAAAGCCAATGTACCAAATCCTAACAAACCGCTTCTAGGTTTAAGTACACAAACGCAGAGTCGGTTCGTGTCCGAGCCAAAACGTCGATTCCGATTGAATCAACCTTTTTACGTTTACAATTATTTTCGGTGATGATATTTATACAAATATGTCTATTTAAGCAGGGGGTAAACATTTTAGCAATTCAAATTCTAATTATACAACACTTTAAAGTCACTGTACCGAATCTCAAACGAACCGATACTCGGTTCTAAGTGCAAAAAGAGGAGGTCGGTTCTTGCCCAAGCCGAAGCGTCGACTCCGACTGAACCCTATGTACTCAGAAATAAATAAAACTTTTTAAATGATATTGTACTTTTTATAACGCTTTAAACCTTGTAATCAATTTATTGTATTGAAGCTTTCACTGAATCGACTCCTCAGTACAGCTGTGAGTGGGCGCTCCTGTTTGGGTGGGACGAGTCACCGTGCTTCCTTCAGGAGCTCATCCGGTGCATGTGTTAACGTGTTTCACAGTTATAAAACAACACAAAACGACACGTTGTTATTTCTTTCTTCACTTTTGATTTAGTAAAATATATTTTTTTAAATGATAATTTTACACAAATAAACGTAAATAGCTTTCTGATTACTTATTTGTTTACCGTGCGGTTTGCACACTTAGTTAAAAACAGCCTATATTTTACGATTGGACCATAATAAATTATTTATTTAATCAACATAACGCATGAATGTGAAGTACATTTGAATTCAAGAAAAGCGTCTGTAGAGAAATGGGCTTTGATTATTTAGTTGTGTTTGATCCTGCGTGTTTTGGCGGTGTGTTCGGTGAAACACGCTTCCACGGCGCGCTTGAAGGCAGCACGCTGCTCACGGCGACAGCTGATTCGGATGTGTGCGGCGGTGTCTCTTTGATCTTTTGGGCTGAAGTTGGGAGCGAACATGGATTTTAACGTGAAGCGGCTGGCGGCGGACGCCGGGACGTTCCTCACGCGGGCGGTGCAGGTGAGCGGACACTTTGTTCGGGCGGGGGGGAGGTCTGTGTCGGACTCGGGCGCGCGTGCGGCTGGTCGGGGAGGGTCCCGTGGCGCTCGCGCCGATTCGGGGGCTGAGACGCGGGGTTTTAATCCGCGTCGTGGCGTCGCGTTCGACATCAGCAGCGTCGGAAACGGTTTCTGTCAGTAAAGTGTGTTTTAAACTCGTCGGAACTCCGCTGACAGCGCGTCTTTTAATCCCACCCGTATTGCGACCTCTGTCGGCGACGGCTCAGTAAGGAAAGCAGCCATTGGCTTCCGAGAGAAGGCGCCGAATGACGTCGGAGTGTCCCGCTACAGCGCCCCCTGTGTGTGCCTGCTGATAATTAAGAAAGCGATCATTCATTCATTAACTTATTTTATATATGTATTTATATGTACAGTGGCTTAGTGGTTAGCATGTTTTCCTCTTAGCGCTGGGGATTCCCGGTTGAATCCCAATCTGGGTGGAGTTTTAATGCCCTCCCTATGTCCACGTGGGTTGCATCCAGGTTCTCCGGTTTTTTCCCCACAGTCCAAAAACATGGATTCAAGGTGAATTGAATGCTCAATATTGCCCCCAATAGTGTGTCTTTGTGTGAGTGCGTGCCCAGCGATGGATTGGCGCCCTGTCCTGGGGTACCTGCCCAGCGCCTGAAATGTTGCGCTGCACCAACCGCGATACGCCAACCGCCCCACGTCATCCCCATATGTTCCGCCAGTGGAAACAGTAACCTGATGCAGGAACCTGAAGAACCTTAACGCGTCGTTTTGTTTTTCCGTTTCAGTTCACAGAGGAAAAATTGGGCCAGGCGGAGAAGACCGAGCTGGATGCCCATTTGGAAAATCTCCTGACCCGAGCGGAATGTACCAAACACTGGACTGAGAGGATCCTAAAACAAACGGAGGTCCTTCTTCAGCCCAACCCAAGTAAGCACTGTGCACCGCGCCATACGCAGGGTTGGCACCGAGGTCCATGTTCTGGCGTTGGGTTCTGACGGTTGAAAGCTGGAGGCCTCAGTGGTTTTGTGTTTGCGTTACAGATGTGCGGATCGAAGAGTTTCTTTATGGGAAGCTGGAGAAAAAAGCACCACCACGCATGAACAATCACCAACTGCTGGGACAGGCCATGATCGACTCGGGGAGCGAATTCGGCCCTGGAACCGCCTACGGTCAGCAACCGTTCACCCACAACGGTCCAAATACGGACGCGGCCTTCATAGACCTCTGAAGTCGGGTGTCGTTCCGTACGCCCATATAAGGCTCCCGGGTCGGAGTAGGAAGGACGTTATGGGTTTTGGGCAAAAAATGTTTTCTGTCAAAAAGTATTTAGTCAGCCACTGGTTGTGCAGGTTCTCCTACATGGAAAGATGGAGAGGTAGACTTCAACTGTGAAAGACAAAACGAGGAAAACCCCACAAACCTCAAACAGTCAGACTCCAAACTCAACCAGAGATCTGTAGAAGGCCACCTGGAACAAAACTGTGGAGCTGCAGCATGCTGGGAAGAGTTGGTGTGAACAAATCAACTGTGGAAGCAACTGTAAGACAATGGAGGACGTACAAGACCATTAATGATCTGGGGTCTAACACAAGATCTTATCCCATGGGATGAAAATGATCATGAGAACGCT
This sequence comes from Xyliphius kryptos, assembly GCA_025769995.1. Lineage (NCBI taxonomy): Eukaryota > Metazoa > Chordata > Actinopteri > Siluriformes > Aspredinidae > Xyliphius > Xyliphius kryptos. Next base: position 2,527 of record JAOUQT010127739.1, on the reverse strand, counting down.
GAGGAGAAAATCCAGAACTGTACTGAGGAACCTGCTGAACGACCTGCAGAGAGCTGGGACCAAAGGAACAAAGGCTACCATCAGTACCACACTACAGCCAGAGGGACTCCCATCCTGCAGTTCCAGGCGTGTCCTCCTGCTTAAGCCAGGACCTGTTCAGACCCGTCTGAAGTTTGCAGAGCGTGTATGGATGATCCAGAAGAGGGAGAACATCATGTGGTCAGATAAAACCATAATCCAACTTTGGAGAAAGAAGAATGCTGAGTTGCGTCCCAAGAACACAAAGCATGGGGGTGGGAACGTCATGCTTTGGGGCTGTTCTTCTGCTAAGGAGACCGGACGACTGATCCGGGTCAAGAGGAGAATGACCAAAACCTCCTTCCATCAGTGAGAGCATTGAAGATGGAACGTGGCTGGTCCTTCCAGCAGGACCATGATCCCAAACACACCATTCGGGCAATTTAAGCTACTCGAGGGGCCTATCCCGTCTCCAGACCTTGAACTCATGGGAAATTTGTGGAGGGAGTTAAAAGTGCATGTTGTCCAGCGACAGCCCCAAAACATCACGGCTCTGAAGGAGACCTGCATGGAGCAGCTACAGTAAAGACCTACAGGAGAACCTGCACAATCAGTGGCTGACTAAATACTTTTGGTCCCCACTGTAAGTCACTAAGGACAATATTGTTACATCAGAGTGCCATATATGGGCGTCACGAACATGCCGCTGACCATGTGACTTCAGTGGTTCTAACTGGTTTAGATAGAGGACCATTGGACAATAGTTCTGATCCGGTACCCGGTTCTAGACTCTGTGTGGTTAGACGGTTGTGTGTGTGTGTGTGTGTGTGTGTGTGTGTGTGTGTGTGTGTGTGTGTGTGTCCACAGGAAACGCTCTGATGAAGTGCGGCGAGACCGAGAAGCAGATCGGAGGGGCGGAGCGAGAGTTCATCCAGAGTTCAGCAGAACATTTTCTGACCCCCTTTAGCAATTTTCTGGAGGGGGACTTCAAAACCATACTGGTACGTTCAGACCGAAGGTTCTCCCTGAGACCGATGAGCGGTCCTCACAAGTACTGCTGTGCTGAATGTGTTGATCGTCCTGCTTTGGCGCCCCCTAATGGTGATGACTGAAGGGACACAGTGATGTTGGTGCTGTGAAGCGTTTGTGTTCCTATAGGAAGCACTGAGACTGTTAATACAGGTGGGTTTGGTTTGTGGTGTCGGGTCTGTAATAGCGCCCTCTCCTGGTGGTTACAGAAGGAACGGAAGCTGCTGCAGATTAAACGGTTGGATCTGGATGCAGCTAAAGCCAAAGTGAAGAAAAGCAAAGTTCCTGAAGCTAAAGCTGCCGTGAGTTTCAGCTCCCATTCTGTAACACTGGGGGGGTTAGGTCAATGAGGGTGTGTGTACTGGGTGGGCGTGAGTGTGTGTTTTGGGTGAGTGAGGGTGTGTGTATTGTATGTATTGGGTGTGTGTGTGTGTATATGTGTGTGCGCTTTGGGTGAGTGTGTGGTTATATATATAAATACACTAATATGGTTAAATTTCTTTTCTTGCTCTCTCACAAACACAAACACACACACACACACACACACACAGGCAGACAGACAGACAGACTGGTTTGTGTTCCTCTAATTGATTAAAAGTGTGCTTTTTCTTTCGGTTGTTTGTTTAGTTGTTGTGAGTTGCAGTTGTGTGTTTTTGTGTTGTTGTTGAGTTGCAGTTTTGTTGTCTGTTTTTATGTTTCGTCGTCGTTGTTGTTGTTGTTGTGTATTTCTGAAGCTGTTGTGTGAGAAGCAGCAGTGAACAGAAGCTGATGTCCTCCTGACTCCCATGAAGCCTAGCGGTCACACACTCCACTCCCACAAACCCACAGCGTCCACTTCAGGATCCTCTGCTTTGCTTCTGGTTTTGTTTTCATTTCTGTGTCAGCACTTTACAGTACAGTTCAGCCTCCGCAGGAACTCCCCATGGTTCTCAGAACCGCTGCAGGACGTGTACACACACCACAACCATCTGACATCAGCTTCACCACCACACCCCCCCCCCGAACACCTCACATCACTCTAACACACACACACACACGTGTGTATGTCTATAGTGTGTGTGTATGTCTCTCTGTGTGGTGTGTTGTGTGTGTTATGTTGTATATATAGTGTGTGTGTATGTCTCTCTGTGTGGTGTGTTGTGTGTGTTATGTTGTATATAGTGTGTGTGTGTTTAGTTTGTGGGAACGTTGTTTAGTAATTTTGAACCGTAAGGAATTTTGTGCTTGGCTTTCATAAGAACCCCCTGTGTGACATCATCAGTTACATCCTGCCCCCTCTCTCTCTCTCTCTCGCTCGCTCGCTCAGGCTGAACAGGAGCTGAAGGTGACTCAGAGCGAGTTTGACAGACAGGCTGAGATCACGCGCCTCCTGCTGGAGGGAGTCAGCAGCACACACGTATGTACTCGGAAGCAGAACCCTTGAGTGTTCCTGATGCAGGTTCCTGAACCTGAAGCCCTGCTCCTGACCCTCTCCTCTCCC
>JAOUQT010127640.1:0-19080 GCA_025769995.1 Xyliphius kryptos | reverse complement strand
GGGGTGTGGTCACCACCTGCAGAAGCACTCCTTTATAGGGAGGGTCTTGCTAAGTGCCTCTCATTTCTACCTGTTGTCTGTTCCATTTGAAATTTGAAATTGATTCACAATCAGTGTTGCTTCCTAACTGGACAGGTTGATTTCACAGAAATGTGGTTGACCTGGAGTTACATTGTGTTGTTTAAGTGCTCCCGCTATTTTTTTGATCAGTGTATATATGATCAGTATCTTTGAATATGCACAACAATACGTTATGGAGCATGATGGTGGACATTATTCACCTAAATGGATGTGGAAGTGATGACAAGGGTTGTTATGTTTGATTTGGCATTGATGTATAGCTTTATTGAAATAGCTATGCGGCCAGTCAGATTCTATTTGAATTCAGATGTGTTAATGAGTGGTCTCCAGCCGTCAGCGAGGAGCCCTTAGAATAAAAATCACATTGGTCTTAGAAAACTAAAATAATAGCTTGCTATCTTTTACACATTCACAGGTACACATTCTATTTCATCTGAGTTCTGACACCTGACATGCAGTTTCAGTACTGCTTTATTGCATTGATTTTATTTACTAAGGTTGCAATTATAAACTGCTGTTATTTTGTAAAGTACACACAGACATAATATCATTAAAAATAATAATAGCTACTGTATCTGTTTTTAGGGACAGACAAACACAATAATTCAATGAATAAATGAATTTTTTTGGCACATTCCCAGTCGTCAATGCAGGTATATTTTAATAAGTAAATTGTAGAAAATATTATAGTATACGAATAGCATTGCAATGACAAAATCAAGCTCTGCTTTACAATTCAGAGGCAGTAAGTTGCCGGAAGGGGTCACCCAAGTATAATGAAACTCTTGGAATTGAAGCCTGTTAAAAGAACAACGTTTCCATGGAGAAGATCAGCTGTGTCTTGTTGAAGTGCTGCTCCAGGAAAGGGTGCAGCTGTGGGATAGACCTTTCACAGCATTTATGAATGCACTTAAGATGCAAAACTTGCACCCAAACCCTATGCATTTATAACAGGTGTAATCCAAATGCAGCAGACTACAATTAAAAATGTAATGCACTAAAATAAAAACAGTGTAATCATAAAAATGTTGTAATACTTTAACAAAGCAATAAGGCACAAGAGTCTAATAATGTCACGGCTAGAAAAGCGGCTCAGCCAATCAGATTTAAGGACGGAAACTACCTGTTTTATAGTGTTAAAGGTAATCTGCTGCAGAATTTTTAAAGTAAATATTTTAATTTGCAGGGCGGCACGGTGGCTTAGTGGTTAGCACATTTGCCTCCCAGCGCTGGCGGTTCCCATTTTGAATCACAATCTGGGTGGAGTTTTCATGTCCTCCCCGTGTCCGAGTGGGTTTCCTCCCACAGTCCAAAAACATGAATTCCAGGTCAAATGAATGCTTTAAATTGCCCTGTATAGTGTGTGTTTGTGGATGTGTAAGAGAGTGTGTGCCCAGTGATAGATTAGCGCCCTGTCCTGGGTGTCCTGCTCAGCGCCCAAGATTTTTTTCCCTATGGATGGGCATCATTTTGAAAACTGCTCTCTGGTGACCAATTTATCCTCGTTTTCCTAAAAAATGCTTTTGTTTATGAATAAAGGATCTATTGATATACATACTTATTTTTCGATATGAAATGTAGTAAATCTATTAATGTAGCAAATGAAAAACATTAAAAAATTACTTTGATCACATGAAAAACTTCCAAACACAGATAACACCTTCAATTACTTTCCCTCCTCTGTTCTCGAAATACACTGCCTGAAATAAAATATTAAGTACAGATTGTAAAACTAATTGTTGATTATGGAACAATATAGAGTTTTAAGTGTTTGCTCAACTGAAAAATACTGTGCATATTACATAAGCAATGAAATATATCTTTGTTAGATTTGTTGTGTATCTACCCGAACATTTGTAGATATACTCAATTTGGCTAAAGAAAAAGGAAACCTTGTCAGATTTTAATTGTTCTATGTATTTTGCAGTATACATACGCTTTGTCTTGTAATTTGTTGAAATATCTAGATTATCTCAATTCTTTAACCGATGGCATATATATATTTCAATTAAGAATGTAAGGAAAAAGAGAACTGGCATTACTGTGGCTTAGTGGTCAGCATGTTTACCTCTCACTAGTGTGAATCCAGGTTCAGTTGTCATTTCGACAATATACAGTGGTGTGCAGAAGTCAACAAAACACGGTTTTATAGCAAACTAATCTTATGATGAGTTGTTAATGTCTTGTCAGATTAAATAAATCATAAAAAAGCACAATTCTAATACTTTTTGATATTGTATCATCATTAGCCTGCGAAAAAAATCTAAGTAAAAAATAAACACAAACCAGCGCAGCACGGTGGCTTAGTGGTTAGCTCATATGCCTTTCAGCGCTGGATATTCCCGGTTCGAATCCCGATATGGACAAAGTTTCCATATTCTCCCAAATTCATGTCCGCGTGGGTTATCTGGGTTCTCTGGTTTTCTCCCGCAGTACAAAAACATAGATTCAAAGTGACTTGACTCTAAATCGCCCCTATAGTCTGTGTGTGTGTGAGAGTGAGTGTGTGCCCAGCGATAGACTGGTATTGTGTTGGGTGAAGTTGCCCTGCGACCAAGACGTTCTCCCCTGGATGGGCATGGGGAACTACCCCCCGCGACCCGCATAGAGGATTAAGCGGAAGATAATGAATAAACGAATGAATGAAACACAAAACAAAAAAATGTACATGAATTAAGTTTTGCCAATATAGTGAGTACATTTATCTTGTTAAGATAAGAAAAAGTTTCTAAAAAGTACATTACTGATATTACTTAGAAATCGATTAAAGTTAAATCCAAGACTTTCTGACTTAAGATTTATTTTTTTGCAGTGTGCATGTGACCCTGCACAACTAATGCTTTTTTTAAAAAGTTGAAAACGACAGAGCAGCTGCTTGACCTTAAATTTGAATTTCTTATATTCAAGGTAGTTTATACAGTTTGTTCATTGTTATCTGACTGTTCAGATATAAAATAATTTTTTGAAAATCATCTTATAACAGAGTGTATTTTTTTTTATATAACTTTTGTGGTCAAAACATGTGGATGGAACTATTGGCCCTCGAATTTGGTCCCCTTCGCAAAAAGTTTGGACATCCCTGGTGTGATTTTTATCAGCAATTGTCTAAAATTATAAGCACTGTACAATGTATCAGAAGGAATTTGGCCATATTTGGAATCAGAAGTGTGTCTCGGTGAGTTTGGTTCAGTCTTTCGTGTTTGTAATTGTTTCCATAAGGTTTGAGGGTAAAGAGAGTGTGTGATCGTCCAGGTTGTAGGATCGAACCCAGTCTGGATGGAGTTTCCATGTTCTCCCAGTTTTTCTTCCACAGGCCAAAAACATGGATTCAAGATGAATTGCCCACTCTAATGAACCCCTATATAAATTGCCTTCATATAGTGTGTATGTGAGCCCAGCTAGTTTGCCACCCTGTCCTGGGTGTATCTGCCCTGCACCTGAAATGTTCTCCCCTGGATGGAACCCACCAGGACCGTAGTCTCACGTATAGTTTTAAGCGGAAATTAATAAAATGAGAAAATATATATAAAAACTTTGTTACACAATATTTAACCTAACTTCATTAGCCAAAAATAAGTAAATCGGTGAGTAAATAGAATCTACATGAAATAATTATAGATTAACAAATAATTAAAGACTAATGCTCGTTTATATCATGGTTAAGAACATGCCCAGAAAACAAGTTGTTTTCTTCTTTCCTTCTTCTCTATTGAGTTTGGCCTCTTCCCTTTACTTTTCTGGCTCTTCCTGCTTTGTCTGATGGATGAGGACAGTAATTGCAGGTCAATTTGAGGCTTGTATTGTTTCCATTTTGGCTGATAAGTAAAGGAAATCATTCAGCTGCAATGTGGTAGCTTGGAGGAATTTCGGCCTGTTCCTGTTCTAAAGGTGGGAGTTAATGATGAGAGCCCTCTCTGATTACCCCTTAATAACAAAGAAGTATCATAATTAAATTCACATAAATTTCAGCTCCCCTGCATGCTAACGAATGTAGAACTTATTATGCAAATGAATAAGTCATACTCACATAAATCTGGCTGTGAATTACTTAAATCTGTGGCAAGTGAACTCTTTTCCTATGATGGTGGACATTTCTGTTTTATATTGCTGTGTGGGTGTATGTATATGCCTCTAGCTCCAAGAACATATTGATGTTAAACCAAATACAAGGTTGTGCAAAATATTTTTTTTCATATCTTTTGAAGTGTTTTTTTTTATTGTACCATTGTATTGATCTCTTAAAAAAAAAAAAAAAAAAAATTGTAATGTTTTATTTACTTGTTACACCCATATAACACCTGAAAAGGGGTTTGCATCTGGATTAATTCCCATATTTCTTTAATTTATTCACCTTTATTGACCCCATTATTATAATTATGGTTAGAAAGTAAGAACACCAGAGATTACAGTATGTCCAAAACAGTGCTGCCAGGGTCATGATGAAGGTATGTAATAATGAGCACATTTCACCTGTTCTTCACTCTCTTCACTGGCTCCCTGTGATGGAGAGGATGAAATACAAGGTTCTTCTTCTTATACACAAATGCACCCTCTTATCTAAATAAGCTGCTTGTAACACAGAGACATCCTCGGGCCCAACGATATGTGCATCCCCACAGTCTTATCCCAGTGCAAAAATAATAATAATAATTATCAAAAATAATAATAAAAAAAAAAAGGAGAAGAAAACTTAGCAGCATAGGAGATTGTGACTTGTTCTGCAACGCCACGTCTTTGAAACGCCCTGCCTGATCTTCTGAGGAAGCCTTAGATAAGACAAGTGACTATTTTTAAGAACGGACTAAAGACTTAGCTTTTTAGGAGGACATATGGACACTAAATGATCAGATTTTATTATTTGACTATTAACACTTTTAGATTAAACATTTTACAGTTAGCACTTCACGATTTTTTTTACAAATGAAATGTGCATTACAAACAATGTATTATTATTGCATTATATATAATGCAATAATAAAAATAAAAAAACTGCTCCCAAGGGAGCAGGCTTTGGGTGTTCTGCAGAGACACCCAGGACAGGGCGCCAATCTAACGCTGGGCACACACACTATACGGAGCAATTTAGTCACTGTACCTTGGCTTCATGTCTTTGAATGTGGAAGGAAAGCAAAGGAGGAAACCGTGGCAGACATAGGAACATGGAAATTCCACCCAGATTGGGATTTGAACCGATAAACCCAAGTGCTGAGAGGTGAACGTGCTAACCACTAAACCACTGTACTGCCCAACAAAAAAATGTTCAAGTGTTTTTTGTCATTTCAACAATATAAAGTGGTGTACAATGGAATGTTATCCAGGAACAAGGTGCTACACAGAACAGCAAGCACACAACCCAATATGGTAGCTGTGCAATAGCTTGTGTAAAACAAAATTTACAATAAATACAAGACAATATATTTCTTTTTCTTTCGTCATTTTGTACTTTATTATTCAGGGTTTGCCACAGCGATAAACTCACATAATAGACTTGGTAAAGTGTTTCATGCCCAATACCCTACCCTTCTACCTGACTTTGGACACACAGATTATGGTTACAATCTAGGGCAGATGATTCACCAGATTGGGATTCGAACCAGGAATCCTCAGTGCTGAGAGGAGAACGGGCTAACCACTAAGCCATTTTATTCTGCAATGTGCCGCCCAAATTAATGACTGTATTAATGTTCAGTGTACAGTTTTCCCCTTTGTTTACGTTTTTCATTTGACCTCAGATTTTCCTTATAAAATATTTGTTATCACTTGGCAATCATTACTGAGCACAATTAAGCCTCATTAAAAGTGCTGTTGAGCTGCTCCCCCTCTCTCCCATTTCTTTAATACATTACCTGAAACTCAGTAAATGCATTTTATTGCCTGCCACTACATGCCTTGCACAGCTTAACTTTAAAAGATAACGCTATTAAAACAAGGCTACATAAAGAAGCTTGGCAGAAACTATCACTGCTTGTTGTCTATAACATTTTACTTTAGAAATAGTGGTAATAATGTATGCATATTGATCAATATAAAAGTTAAAAGAAATATATATTTTTAGATGGGTCAATGGCATTCACTTGTCATGCACATAAACTTGAGTGACACTTTTATTAAAGTATTTGTCAAATGAGACACTGATGTTGGATGAGAAGGTCTGGCCGCAGTCTCTATTCTAATTCATCTCATCTGGTTGAGATGCAGGCCAGTCAATTTCCTTCACGCCTTACAGGTCATCCATGGCTTTATGGACTTTCCTTTCTGAACAGTCATGTTGAAACAAGAAATGGGCATCGCCAAACTATTCCCACAAATGGAATAATATAAATAAAATTGTCCCAAATTTTAGCATTAGGTTAATTTTTGTTATATTTTAATTATGCTCCACCTTGCATCTAATTTTAAGATTAGATGAAATTTACCAGCACAACACAACAAAAAAAAAAGCAGCTCACACAACAACTGATTTTTTTGAGAGGTGTAAATAACATAAACGTGACAGAGGATACCTTAAATTTAAGGTATTTTAACAGTTTGTTCAATGTCCAAATATGAATCGTGAGGTAGCTCAGTGGTTAGGGTGTTGGACTAGCAATCCAAAGGTTGGGGGTTCAAATCCCAGGACCACTGAAGTTACCAATCTGAGTCCTTAAGCAAGACCCTTAACCCTCATTGCTCCAGGGATTCTGTATGTAACCCTATGTTCTGACCCCAAATATTAAGAGGGATACTTGTAAGTCGCTTTGGATAAAAGCGTCAGCTAAATGACCAAATGTTAAATGTGAATCGTGTCACGCCTGCCTGGCACATATTTAATTTTCATTTGAAAAATAAAGGTAATTGTGACTTTTTCTTTTTACAACAGTGTGCATTTTTATATAATTTTTGTGTTAACTTAAATTTCAGAAGCAACTATTGCTCCCTGGGCATCCTCACTTTATCCATTTTTGTTGGAAAATTTGTGGACAACCTGGCTTTACAGAGATAGAAATGTGCTTTGGTAAACTTGCACTGTGCCAAATAAAAAAATACTATTAAAATTAAACAGTCCTCAACAATTTTTTAGTGGTTGAAATATTTTTTATTTGTTACTGTGCAAGTGTCATTTAAGTAAAGCTCACAGTATTTTTAATGTAATGCATATTTAGTTTAGACTTGCTGTTATAAATCATTCTAGATAAATTGCATTTATAGTTTAGGGTTATAGCTTTTTTGCAAATAACAAAAAAGACTTAAAAAGCAAAGTTTTGTCCTGACTAACACAGTAATTATGTAGTGAAGATAGAGCAGTCTTGTCAAATGTTTATAAAGTTTTGCCTCCAAGGTCTAATTTGACCCCACCAAACTTTAGTGTATATTAAGGTCAAAAACAGAAAATAAAAAAGATTTAAACCACCGCTTAGCAGTGGCTCATCCAGAATTTCTCTCTGTGCTCAATGAAATGACACGAGATAACAATTTCTGACTGAAAGCAAAAGTCTGTAGATGCAGACCACCCATAGGTGCTATGGATCAGTGATCTTAAAATGGCACCACTGTGTCCAAGCTTGTTTTTTTGTATTTTTTAGATCTGCGGGGTGTTGCATAGTATAACTTCAAGCTTATTTATTCTTTTAAAATAGAAGACAGAAACAGTGGTGAAGCCTTCCATTGCAAAATGAAACATTTGTTCAATCTAGGCATAAATAAGACAGCAGAATTATCTTTTTCCAAACCAATCTACATTAAGTCAGGACCTGATTTTAGAATACTGCCGCTTGTGCCATTAGGCAGCATGTTGGGTGCCAGCACTAGAATAAACAGCGATGATTTCTATAATAACTCTTTACAAAGGCAAACAAGCATTCATTATGAGGAACAGGCAGAGGCAGAACCCATGGTTGCCATGGTAATGATTATTTTGGCTTTGGAGCCATACAGTAAACATGCTTTTATAATTTGGTATGTGTATGATTGGCAAAGTCGGCAGTAGGCTTATTTGTTTTCATCGATCTGTTGCACACATGATCGCTTGTAATGCTCGTATGTATTTTTTAATCAGTTAGGTAATGATTGTAAACTGGGACACGTAAAATTTAATATTATTAAAAAAGGTAAGTGAGAAATTACTATATATGTTTTTAAGTGAGTGAGTGAAATCGACAAGAGGATACATTTTCTCAATTTCCTCTAGGGTAAGCAAGGATTTGGGTCATTTGGAAGAATATGGCTGAATCAGCAGCACTCACACTCAGCTACAACACTGAACTTAATCTACTGGAGAATGAGAGTGAGAGGATGCCAGAGACAGGAGTGAGAAAAGAGATGGGGGTTGGTAGCTAGAGGGTAATACAGCTGTGTGTACAAAAAAGTGGTGCTGTTTAAAATAGAACCTTGAAACTTAGAACGTTCGTGCATACTTGATGCATGTATTATTATTATTATTATTATTAGGTATTACAAGATATTAAAGAGCAAAGTAATTAATACAGTTAAAAAAACGAGTGAGATGTGTTCCTTCTAGAAGCAAATTAAGGGATGTGCTAATTACCAGTAATACCAAAATACCAAAAATGCATTACTTCTCAAAGATATTTACAATAAAGAAAGCAAAAGTAGTGAAGTTTTGCATTACACAAACTGCAATTTAAAACGTTGTATCATCACACAACTCCGCATTACACAAACTGCAATTTAAAACGTTGTGTCATCACACAACTCCTGACCAGCAGGTGACAGTGTAGTACTGTGGTAGTAAACCATTTCCTATTCTCAAAATAAGTCCTAAACCTCTTGTTATCTTTAAAAGAGGTGAGAAAGATACCAAATAAGGTGTTACACGGTTGTGTGTATAGCTTTAGCTTCTCGGGAGTGGCACCAATCTAGCGTTGTTTAATTGGCTACATATGGCCCAAAAGTGCATAGCAATTATGCTAATATAATAATAAAATAATACATTTAAAACAATGCCATATAGGAATTGCTCAAAATGCATTAAAGCTTATGACAGCTAGTGGACCACGCTTAGCAGAGGTACATTTATCTGCACCCATGAATAAAGTGACAGTGTCCCATTTTGCTCCCCCACAGAGGAATTGGTACTCCCCATTTAACACATCTGTGCAGTTACACACACACCACACACCACTGAAATGGGTGGATTGGGGTTAGGCGCCTTTAACCGTAGCACTATGTGGTACAGGCAATCAAACCGGGGACCTTCAGATCAATGAGGCTAAGGTAGAATGTGTCTCCAGCATAAAGTTCTTGGATGTTCACACTTTTGTGGATCTTTCTTGGACCAACAACACATCCTGTATCAATTAAAAGGCATAACAGCGTCTACTTTCTGAGATCATCAACCTTTTCATTTACCTCCAAACTATTACAGGTGCACCATAGAAAGCTTACTGACCAGCTGTTGCTGAATGGAACTCCCTGGAGAGGGTGGTGAGGGTCGTTCAGAGCGTCACCAGCACACAACTACCAGCCATCGACGACCTTCACCGTCTACGCGGGGTAAGGAGAGCATGCAGCATCAGTGACTCCTTTCAACCAAGCCACTCACTGTGTAACCTCCTACCCACAGGGAGGAGATCCCTGCCAAAACCTGCTCAGGACCAGCTGACATGCACAAACTGGATTTTTTTTTTTTAACACTTTGACTGGCACTCTGTTATATGTATGGTCATTATTACCATTTATGCACCTTATGTTATTATACAGTACTTTCACTTTGCACAATAACACCATCTCTGCACAATATTTCTATCGCATAATACTGTGAATTTTGTATAGCTACACAATTATACAATTTGTTCTTCTGGTTGATAACATTTCTTGTCTTGTACTTGCACACAGCACTTAACCTTCTACAAGAGTTATGGGGAGTACCCCATGCCCATCCAGGGGAGAACGTCTCGGACGCTGGGCAGATACACCCAGGACAGGATGCCAACCTATCGCTGGGCACGCAAACTTACAGTCACATATACAAACACACACTATATGGGGCAATTTGGAGCATTTAGTTTACCTTGAATTCATGTTTTTGGAGTGTGGGAGGAAACTGGAGAACCTGGAGGAAATCCTCGCGGCCACAGGGAGAACATGGAAACTCCACCCAGGTTCGAATTGAGTAGCCCCCCACCACTGGGAGGCGAACATGCCAACCACTAAGCCATTGTGCCGAAAATTAAGTTGAATCAATTAATCAATCAGCCTTCAGATCACAACCCCGAGCCTACAACTGTCAGAGCATACATATAAGTTTGTATATGGTTAGAAAGTCTTGTTTTAAAAAGGAAAAAATATCAGTTCAATTTATTAAGAAGAAATTTTACGGAAACATTAAGGGCCAAACCTTAGCGATAAAACGTGTTTAATGTAATAAGCATTAAAATATGTTCCTCACTAATGGTTAAATTATATGTGAATAAAAAAATTACTTACGTCATTTTTTTGTTTTAATGCTTTGTCATCACTTAATCAAAAAATAAAATAAAATCTAGTACTCCGTTCAAACAGCCCGCAATATCCTAAATACAATTCCTTCAGAGGGGTGGAAGGGTGCTGATGGCTTTAACAGTTGAAACCAGTGGCAGCCTGTCTGTCTTTTGTTAAGCAGTTCACACCAATTTGCTTCCTCTAGAGTCCTCTAGCGGCAAGTCCTTATCTGAGAAACCCATTAGTACCATTTCCACCCTATCAAGATTGAATTTTCTTATTTAACTTAAAGTTGAATGCTGTTTTTTCCCCCCTCTACCTTTGTCTTATTCATTTCTTTTTATAGTCTGGTGCTTTTTATGATTTTATTTTGCCCATGGCTTCTGTTATTGATATTAATAGACAACAAAGCTCATGAAAGCGATGATATGTTCAATACCTTTAACCCAGACATTTTATATCATTTAAAAAGGGACTCTACATATAAAATTTTATTTTGTGGTCTATTAATGTTTTTTTTTTTTAGATTTTCCAATAAATCACAGCAGATCTATGTTTTGCAGTGTGTTTTCCTCCGTTAGTCACCTATATGCACTCTCTCAGCACATCCATAACCTTGTGGCTCCATTTTCAGGATCATTCTCCTAATTTACAGACTAAATTGTTGGATTAAATTGTTGTCACCCTTCTGTTAAATAAAGCCGAAGTCCCAATATTCACTGGAATACCTTTAACATGACAAAATTTATTAATTAAAATTTATAAATAATAATAATAATAATAAAAAAAACAGATATTGCTTTTAAATTGAAAATAAATGTAAAACCTTATACAACTGGTGTGGACAAACGCTATTAGTACCCTTAGAAAATACTGCAAATATTTAAAGACATTTCAAAGGCATGGACTCTTATTAGCACCGATAGTGTTGGTATGCTATCATGATGGGTACTACACTGAAAATAGGCCACAGAAACCTAACAAGATTTTTTTTTTCAGGAAATTAGGAAAAAAAGGTTTTATACAAGCATGTTAAAGGTAATTTCCAAGGACAACTGTTGCCCATATTACGCAGCCTTTTCAGTATGTGGCCACAAAAAGAAAACTGATAAATTGAAGAGATGGATCATATGAATGGTGAATGAATGGAACCAAGGAGAACAAAACAATATATTGGAAGTGATCTTGAGGGTCAAGGTACATCAATATCAGATTGCATCATACGTTGATGTTTGAGCCAAAGTGGACCTAATGAAAGATGAGCGAAGAGTATACCAAATTAAAAATGTGAGACTGGAATTTGCCAAAATTTAAGCCATAAAGCTTATGGAAGAATGTCTTTTGGACAGGTCAGATAGACCGACACACACAAGAAAATACACACTAAACATAGTGTAAAACATTTAGGACGCTGGATAACAGTTTGGAGCTGCATCTGGCACAGGTTCTTGTATTTGTGCAGAGAATACCAAAATGTCAAGACTATCAAGACGTTTTGTAAAGTAAGAGATGCTGCGATGTTGCCCAGTGTCAAAAAGCTTTGTTTCAGTCATGGGTCCTTCAACACGATCATAACTCAAAACAGCAAAAAAAAAAACAAAAAAAAAAAACTGACAAAGCCCTCCCTATTTAAAGGCGCTTGGGACCGGCCATGAGAAGTTCACTAATCTCCATCTCCAATTAAATAAAGTAGTAGGCTCAATGTTTACAAAAATATCTGATCATAACAAAAGAAATGTCCAAAAACCTGTAATCAGGCTTTTTGCAATGCATTAAAATGGGATCATTTAAATCAAGCACATGACTTTCAAATATGAATTGGTTTCGGTTGATTATAGATCAAATTAAATCTATTTAACTACATGTGTCTGTCTTTGTTGGTAGATACACACTTTATTACACTTTATGTAGTTTTTATAAATAATAAAATAGTTTTGATGTGATGCTGACTGACATTGCTCAGTCTTCCACATCAGTTCTAGTTAAATCAAACAGCTCTTCTGTGCTGCGCTTGCAGGGATCTGGAAAAGACCTGCTGAGTTAAATGGCTTCCTCTGTCTACACTCACTGCTTGTTTGGCCTGCTCTTATCCATGTGCTGTAAAGCAGAACTTCTTCTTTTTACAATACATTAAACATTGATATATCCAGCACAGTGTGACTGAAGGAGGAGGGAGCCAATACACAATGCATCCATACGTCCCTGGATGTCTGGTACTATTGACTTCAGACACTTTCTGAGAGAGAGGGGGACAGAGCGAGATGAAATTTTTGATGAAAGGCATTAAGTGTTTCAGTCAATTCAAATAAACAGAAAGATGAGAAAGATATTAGAGTTGCTTGCCTCCAATCATGGATTGGCTCATTATCTTGGGTAGAAATTTAGGAGCCTACACACATTTAGAGATACACAAGCAGTTAAGCTTAAATCATTCTTTTCTATATTTCACCAGCTCTCCAGTGCCTAATTCTGTTTCCTCTTCATACTTGCCTAAAGCAAAGTTCGGCCCTGGGCAAATGGAGCTAGAGTCTGTGTATGATTAGTATGATATCTATTTCTTCATAAAAAGGATGTTAAGCACATGATAAGTGGTGGAATATTAATATATCTTTAAAAACACTTTTAAAAAAGTAAAGTGTGTAAAATGTTCTCACCATTTTAGATTCGTTTAGACATCAATTTGTTGTTAAAACATAAAACTTAGGTTAGAAAAGCTAGAACAGTGTGATTCTTTTATAAGACAATGTATGTGTACTCAGAACTGTGTGTAAGCAGAAGGGTATATATTTTATTTCAATTTTATGTTATTTCAATTTATTCCTAACTGGTAGCTCTGCACCGATAAATTAGCAATCTGCCATCAAGTGACACGCTGATTGGTGCTTTACACCGGATGCTCAAAACACATCTATTAATCACGATAGCAAAGACATAGAGACACGCTCTAAATCAAGTTGCAAGGGGTGCGGCTGTTGGCTTGCTAAATATCACTAAAATAAAGCCTCTACAGAAACTTTATGGTGTTTAAAAAGTACTTATAAAATGGGTTCCAGTCTTTAAATCTGATTTGCTAAGCCGCTTGTTTAGCCGTGACATTATATACAATAACCCGCACTTCTGATGTCTTCATATTCGTATAAATGCGCAATATAAAATATCTTGTCCTCCTGGCCTTTTTTTATAGACTGCATCCTGCAATTTGGCCACTAGAATTTAATCGTTAAAGAAACCGTAAATCTTTTACTTGCGGCAGGTTTCATTTAAAAAAACGGACTGGATGTTTTTTTGCGTATGGAGAGTTTTTTTATCAATTTTGCCTTTAGTCAACGCATTTGTGAATCAAACCTTGTTTTTTTATTACAGTGTGTTGGTAACCCTTTTTATAAAAGCAATAAGCCACTCGAGGTGGTGCATTATTGTAAATAAACCACAGGAATAGGTGTAACACCACTCCGCTTGCACGTCGTGCCTTCTTTCTCGTGGTTTACAAACAATAATGCACTCCCTTTTGTGCCTTATTGCTTTAATAAACCTCTGCATGGTACCAAATAGCAAGTAAGTCAAATTTTGTAGTTTACGAAGCAAAGGTATGGATATGTAAAGGGAACACAAAGACAGTAATTTAATTCTATTGTGCATTTAAGTTTTTTTTTTATATTTACTAACTTATATGATGTTGACCAGTTGAAGTTTTGGAAGTTATATAAACATGTTTTGACAAATTATAAACCAAAGAAAGAAAAAAAAAAAATCACTTTCAGTAAAAAGAATAAAACCAAAGGCAAGTAAGAGGGACTTTTCTACTTCTTTCTATTCTGCCTGTGTTTGTTTCTGTTTACAACTTTGTGCGTTCTGAAGGTACGCAGGTATTTTAGGAAATTCTCTTAGCTTTATGGAGAAAGTGCAGAGATCAGAACGTGAATTGTGCTGGTTTAACAGGTTAGTATTGGGGTTGCTAAGTTAAACAAAAAGAAAAAGTATTTGATGATCTGAACCATTTCTACACATTTTACATCATCAGTAATTAGCAGCTTGTTATAAAAATGTTTGGAGGTGGCTTATTTGCTTCCAAGATGTTATATTTATATGTGCACCTCGTTCTAGTTAATGATGCAGCCCATTTGACCTCCTGGCCACTAATGAAGACCTAACTAACATTACCTACTGGGGATAAAGACTTATAGTATTTATTTGTTTTGTTTTTACAGTACAGCAAGAGCCTGCGAGATAAATGTTTGCCAAATATCATGCAAATGCTTAAAGTTTGTGACCTTGCTTTGCTGCAAAACTGTTTGTAAAACACAGTTCTTAATCAACACAACTTATACATGTCTTCAGGCCGCAGTGTGTGGCCTTCATGCATCAGTCAAATAACAAAAAAACACAAAGGTATTAAACCCATATTGTGTATTTCGAATAAATAAGCATTTAATGTTTTTTTCAGTTTTCTTAAATACAAAGTTGACTCTACACCCAACTTTTAGCAGAAATGTCACCTGTAAAGGCTATAAATGATGATCATAAGATAAATAACAAGCAATGCATGTTACACCATTGGTTAAAATTGTGATTTTTGTTAATTTGCCAATGTTCGACACGTCAAAAATATTCATTATTAATCTCCCAACGGGGCGGCATTCACCTCTCAGCGCTGGGGATTCCCGGTTCGAATCCCAATCTGGGTGGAGTTTACATGTTCTCACCGTGTCTGCGTGGGTTTCCTCCGGGTTCTCCGGTTTCCTCCCACATTCCAAAAACACGAAGGTAAACTGATTGCTCTAAATTGCCCTGTATAGTGTGTGTATGTGTGTGTGACTGTGTGAGTGCGTGTGTTCCCAGTGATAGATTGGCGCCTTGTCCTGGGTGTATCTGCCCAGTGCCCGAGACGTTCTCCCCTGGATGGGCATGGGGAACCCACCCCCCGCGACCCTCTTAAAGGAATAAGCGGATGATAATGAATGAATGAATGAAAACAAATAAATCTAACTGACATCGGATCCAACAACCCTGATGATCAACCCAGTCTGTTCAACTGACAACTGACATAATAACATTATGTAAATTAACTAAATTTTAGTAACATTTTTTTTTAGTATTAAACCATGCTAAAGTTTTTGGATGCACATTGTGGGGTCAAAATAAATAAAATAAAAAATAGGTTTTTGGGTACTGTATTTTATTATAATTTGGTCATTTGCAATTTTATTCATTGTTATGACCACTATTTTTAAAAATGCTGGTGGATTTTTACATAAAATATATACATAAAATATATACATAAAAAATCCTACCCTTTATGATGAATACAATTGCATATTGGCATCACACTCTGGGTTATAATCATATAACATATTATATCATAATCATGACTGTATATGCAATTGGTACTGAATGCATAAGAATAGATATTTGCTCCTCTAAAAATATAATTATCCTGACAAATCAAAAATCAAGCGGTCACTCTTTAGTCTGTATAATTAAAAAAACAGAAATCCATTACAAGGCCACTTGGCAAAGCATATATAATTTTGGCCTCGAGCCTTGCTAAAAAGAAGCGCCAAAGCTCACCACCGTGTGACCTTCTCCTGAGCATCCGGTTCAGCTACTCTCCTGCTAAGGAGAGATTTTAGTTGCAATGTGCCAGCCAACTAGACACAAAATTGGACAGAGGGATGAGTGGATTATCCAACCAATCCTGCTTAAGCAGCTGGGATCCTTTCAAAAACTACACTGACAGTAGATGTAAAAGCATATTTGCTTTCCCAGATTATTCATTCCAGCATGAACATGTTTTAAGCTGCACACTCAGGGCAGACATGGATAAAGTGGTAAATACACTCAGGCTATAAAAAACAGCTTTAATAAAACAAATTTGACAATTTGTTGATTTCTAATAGGCAAATTTAATAGGCAAATTAAGTTGAGTGATTCATGTAAGATGATTAAATATGACTAGTTTTGGGGGCTTGACATGTCGCTCAGTCCCTGAAATGACAAGCATTCTGGGTATGCAATTACAAAAACCCTAGCAATGAATATTGACGGGAGAAAGCAAAGACAGCTTTAATAAAAACAATGATATATTTCAGCACACAAAGCAAAATGTCCTGACAAAGCAAGTTTGCAACCTGTTGCATTAGCAGTCTCTTTAAAATGTTTGAAATATTTCGGGTGTGCATATTAACTGTACATACTGTATATGCGACACGGAGGTTTAGTGGTTAGCCTCTCAGCGCTGGGGATTCCCGGTTCGAATCCCGATCTGGGTTGAGTTTCCATGTCCTCCCCATGTCCGCGTGGGTTTACTCTGGTTTCCTCCCACAGTCCAAAAACGTGGATTCCAGGTAAATTGAATGCTCTAAACTGCCCCATATAGTGTGTGTGTGTGTGCCCAGCAATGGATTGAAGGATCTTGATGGCACCGCAGTGGTCAGCCATATCAGTTAGAATAAGCGACTTACAAATATTCTAACTTGTTTGGGATCAGAACACAGGGTTGAAACAGGACCCTGGAGCAATGAGGGTTAAGGTTCTTGCTCAAGGACCCACATTGGTAACTACAGTGGACCTGGGATTTGAACCCCCAAACTTGTGATTGATAGTCCAACACCCTAACCACTGAGCTACCACTCCCATTGATAAAGATCACTTTATCAATCTTAGCGCTGGGGGATCCAGGTTCGAATCACGATCTGGGTGGAGTTTCCACGTTCTCCCCGTGTCCTCATTGGTTCCCTCTGGGTTCTCCAGCTTCCTTCCACAGCCCAAAATGATAAATTTAAGGTGAATTGGCTGCTCTAAATTGACCCTATATATTGTATGCTTATCTGTGTAAGTGTGTGCCCAGTGATGCATTTTGCCCTGTCCTGGGTGTATCTGCCCAACACACAAAACTTTCTCCCCTGGATGGGCATGGGGAACCCCCCTTGATCCAAGCGAAAGATAATAAATGGATGGAAAGATGAATGGAATGTCGATTTCTTGACAGAATGAGCCCTCAATTTCCTCAACTGGAAGCCTACCAGGAAAAGTGAATGGACTTCTTAGATTTTCAGGATAACACAGCTCTGTAACATGCTTAATTCTCATGGATTTGATTCTCGTTTCAGAAACTGACCAACATGCGGATTATGAAGGAAAACATGAGGACAGGAAACCTGCCCGCAAACATGAAGAAGAACCGCGTGTTGCAGATCATTCCATGTAAGAACCACACGACCAACGTAACGCATTAAACAGGACTGTCTGTGGATAATCCACTGATACGGTAGATGTGTTTAATGAAGTGCACAGTAAGTAAACAAATGTAGTATTCAAATAATTCCTCCTGCAACGCAGCTGAGTCTGATTTAATTAGATCAGTTCAACACACACAATAAACAGTACGGTTTGCATGGAAACGAGGGCCTCTTTGCATTAGAAACTGATAAATATCTAATCATTATATTAAACCTAACATTAAACCAACTTCCTGGCAGTATTTAAGCACTCTAGTGTATCTGATTACAAGGAAATGCATCTGAAATGACACTTCCTTCCTTTAAGCATTTAGTGCTTTCCTGCCACAACGTTCACCAGCAGTATTGTATATATTAATACATTATTACACTGCATCACACATTACAGTTTAGAGCTACTAACAAACACACATTTTAATGCAAAGCACAGACAGACCGACCTAAATCTGTAGTCGTAGAAGTAAGAAGTCCATCTTCACACATCTAACATTGCTACAGTTGTCTGTGAGGCCCTCAGAAGCACAAACCCTTTCTAGCCCCGTGAGCTGGTGCTTACTCAATTCCAAATGGACAGGAAAATCTGAGTAGTTTCCAGCTACAGGATACAGCCCTCTAATGTAATACCCTCACCCTTCTGTGCATCTTGTGCAACCATTATACTTGACCATAACTGAAGGGCAGGCAGGACCTACACTACTTACACTTGCTGGGTTCTTTTAAATCTTCAGGAGAGCCAGTTTTTATTTTAAGCAATTTTGGGTATGATAAATACTGAGCAAATCAGGCAAGGAATACTAATTTGTAATAAACAGACAAACATAAAAAATTCAATTTCGACTGGTTAAGAATGAAATGGGTGGTCAAAAATTTGTTTTCAATGACTTTCAATTAGGCACTTTTTGTCCCTAGGATCGAATAAAGAAGAGCGTGTGTGATTTTTTTTTTTTTTTAAGTATTTTAAACAGATTGGTCTAAACAGATTTAAAAAATCTAAACAAAACAAAAATCTAAATGTGAAAAATTGCTAAATGCCAAGTTCCTCACGTCTTACCCTCCACTGTTGCAGTGCGCCAAGCGTCTCAAGTCCTAAATGTTTTTGATTATAAATAAGAGTTTATTCATTCATTCATTATTCATTCCGCTTATTCCTTTATGAGGGTCGCGGGGGGGGGGTTCCCCATGCCCATCCAGGGCATCAGAGTAACGTCTCGGGCGCTGGGCAGATACATCCTGGACAGGGCGTCAATCCATCGCTGGGTACACACACACACACACACACACACACTATACAGGGCAATTTAGAGCATTCATTTTACCTTCATGTTTTTGGAATGTGGGAGGA
>JAOUQT010127545.1:0-19081 GCA_025769995.1 Xyliphius kryptos | reverse complement strand
ACCTGTTGTCTGTTCCATTTGCACAACAGCAAGTGAAATTGATTCACAGTGTTGCTTCCTAACTGGACAAGTTGATTTCATAGAAGTGTGGTTGACTTGAAGTTACATTGTGTTGTTTAGGTGTTCCCTTTATTTTTTTGAGCAGTGAATCTTGTGTACAAGGAGTAAACTAAACATTTTTTAAACGCAAGTTATTTTTATACATATTTTTAATGCAAATTTTGCCACGTGGGACTAAAAAAGGCTCATCTTATCTTATACTAACAAATGGCCTTAAAAGTTAAATTGTTGTAAGTGAACTGACCAATTAACTAAAAACAAATGCATGGCATTCACATGTACACTGATTTTGACAGTTTGCACTCTGACAAATAATTCAAGTCTGTGTCTTTTTTTGCTAGCTTCATTTTAACAGTGAGGGATGGAATATGTAAATAAAAAAATAACAATATTTAAATAAAAATCATTTGGATTTCATTGAGAGAAATAAGCATTTGATCCCCTAAAAACCATGACCAATGTTGGCTCCCACAGACCACTGACACACCCTAATCTCAGTGAAGTTGTTACCTGCATGAGAGACACCTATCCCAAATTGTCACCTGTATTAAAGGCTACCTGCCAACAGACTTAGTGACACTGAAGGTGAAGTGGACGAAGTACAACATTACTGTCAATCGACCTAGGCCTGTGCAATAGGATCCATGCAAGATATCACCTTGTGGAGTCTCACTGATCGTAAGAAAGTTTGAAAATCAGCCAAGAACTGCATGGGAAGCGCTGGTTAATGATCTCAAGGCAGCTGGGACCACAGTCTAAAAAAAAAACTATTGGTAATACACAGACATAATGGTTTAAAATTCTGGGAGACGGTGCTGTAGTCAGATGAGACCAAAATTGAGCTCTTTGGCCTCAACTCCACTCAACTCGAAGTCTTTGAAGGAAGAAAAATATAGAATATGACCCTAAGAACACCATCCCCACCATCAAGCATGGTGGTGGAAGTATTATGTTTTGGGGGTGTTTTTTTTTCTAAGGGCACAGGCCAACTATACTACATCGACGGAAAGATGAACAGGGGTCAAATATCGCAAAATCCTGGTCGATGACCTCCTTGCCTCCTCCAGGGCCCTGAAAAAGGGTCATGGATGTGTCTTCCAGCATGACAACAAGGGTTTTGCCACCAAGTATAAATAATGTTGTAATAGGGGGTCAAATACTTACGTTCTCCACTGTAGCTGTTTACAAAACTGAATTATCTCTGGTTGGACAAGTAAAAAAAAATATCGAAAAGTAACGTCAGTTAAATGCAGAATTGTGCAGCTGAAACAGCAATACAACTCATGTTAAATTTTAAAAAATCAGATATCAGGTAAACCCATGCAAAGTGGCTGATAAAAGAAGGTGACTGATTCTGTTTGTTCTAACCAGCAGAGGGGGCACAGGCATGCCGGAGTGAGTGGGGACCGGCACAGACCCCATTCTGCACCACTGTTCCTCCCAATACTGTTGCTCCTTCTCAGCCTTCCTCCAGTACATGTCTTCTTCATATCTTCTACTGCAGATAAACACACGTGACTCTTAAAATAAAGAAATATATATCCATATCCTAAACAATGTTTTCAATCAATGAAAAACCTGGGACAAGCAACATGCCTGCAAGTTCTCATTGACTTCAGTTTAAATTAATATAAAAGTGGACTCTAGATGTAGTCACCGTTTTTCATTTTTATCAGTATTTAACCTTCCATGTACATAGTAAGCAATTAACTAGGATCATTTGGTAAAAAATGGCTCTGGAGTGTGAATCAAAGACCAAACACTACAAAATAAATGACTAACCACCTCATCTCTATGTGCCAGCGCTGGTCATCCTCATGCTGTCTATGAAATGCAACTTTCTGCTTTTTCAGTTTCGTTTCCAGCAGTTTCCGGGCTCGGTTATTCGGTTTGATCTCCACCATAAGATCTGGATTCACCTTTTTCTAGTTTTCAAACAAAAGATAGTGGAGAAAAATGATCTATTGATCTGTAGAATCTATTAATGTGTAACAACCAGCAGGTGTACAAGTGTGTGTATAAATACAGCTCTGGTAGAAATTAAAATTTGTTATTTTATTCTATAAACTACTCATGTTTTAATTCAAGAAATCAATACTTGGTGAAATAACAATGATTTTTAATTACAGCTTTCGTGTGTCTTGGCATGCTTTCCACCACTCTTTCACACTGCTTTTGGGTGAACTTATGCCACTCCTGGTGCAAATTTCTTGTGACAATCTTTCTCTTGATTACATTCCAGAGGTTTTCAATAAGGTTCATGTCTGGAGATTGCGCTGGCCATGACAGGGTCTTGATCTGGTTGTCGTTCATCCACACATTGATTCACCTAGTTGTGAATCAATGTGCATTGTCTTGCTGGAAAACAACAGTCCTCAGAGTTGGGAAACATTGCCAGAGAGGAAGGAAGCAAGTGTTTTTCTAGGATAACTTCGTATGTGTCTTGATTTATACGGCCTCCGCAAAGATGGTCCTGCCCAATTCCAGTCAGGCTGAAGCATTCCCAGATCATCATCAATCCTTCACCAAATATCACAGTGGGTGCAAGACACTGTGGCTTGTACGCCTCTCCAAGTCTCCGGGTAACCATGAGACGACCAGGTGTTAATCAAGGCTAAAAATTGGACTCAGTCCTCGACGATCCAATCTTTATGGTTTTTTGCAACCTTCATCCTGGCCCTCCTTTGCTTCTAATTGATGAAAAACTTTTTTCTAGCCAAACATTACTTGAGCCCTGCCTCTAGGAGCCTGTTACCAACTGTTCTTGCTGTGCACTTCACCCGAGCTGGCCTTTGTCATTCCTTTTGTAGGTCACTTGATGTCATCCCGGTCAGTGGAGAGTCGATATCGCCACCTGCTGGTCTGTAGCTCGGCTGTCCCCAATGTCTGCTGCTTGTCTTTGTTGTAAATTGTCACTTTAAAAATGGAAGCAACATGATGCTCACTGTATCGCTCTGCTAGTAAATCCAGTATTAAGCTTTTCTTTTCCTCACTCAAGACCTTTTTTAACCCTTTTGGCATGGTTAATAGTTAATATTTATTTATTCTAATTACTTTTGAGCTATTACTAACACTTGTTTTGCGATCCAGCTTGTACTATTGGAAGAGTTTTGTAAAGCCCCAGACAGTGTTTATTATACTTTCCTTTTTTAGATAAGATTTGTTTCAGGTGATCACCTAATCAGAAGCACATTAAGTAGAAGTACAGTGGTCTCAATTTCTTTTCCAGAGCTGCATTAAACAATTAAAAAAGCCTTACTTTATACTGCAGTCTATGTCTCCGGCCTTTCAGGTGCATGTCTTTTGCATTGGGATCATTAAAGCTGCACTCACAGAGTTTACAGTGAAACCGTATAAGTTTACCATCATCGTTGCGGATCTGAGGAAACAATCATTTTGCCATAAATTTATGAATATGCTTGAAATTTAAACCCCGAAGTAAGGCGTCTCACCTCCTCCACATAATCATTGCCGACTGGTTGGATGTCTCCTTGAGACGCAGCACCATCCCCTTCCTCATCACTCTGAAGCTCAGATTTCATCACCACCTGCCTTACCTCCTCCACTTTCACAGACACGGACGCAGCAGCTTTGGCTGGAATTGAACAAAATGAGCTTAAAATCAAGCAAAATCTTACTACCCAACATATTTGCACCCAATGCAAAGGTTGAAAAAATATAACTACTTCTGTTCTTAAGTAGCTTAAGTTAATGCACAACGAAACATGCTTCTAAGTGGCTTATTTTTAATTTTTTGAGATGTTACATTCAGATTTCCTAAAGCAGATTTTTTAAACTTTGTGAAACATTTTTTTTAATGTGAGTAGGCCACAAAGCCTGGCATGCTTACCAGGGACCACAGGTTTCTCAGGAGCAGATTTAGCTGAACCCAGCGTTTTTGGAGGGTTTGATACAAGCTGCTGTGATGCTGCAGGAGGGGCGGAGACCACAGCAGGGGTTGAAGATTTGGCCGAAGTGGTGACTGGTGCTGAGGCAGAGTTTACTAAAACCGGCTCAGTGGAGGGGATGGGCTTGCCAAGTTTAGTGTGAAGTTTTACGACCTAAAAAGACAGATGTCTGATTACTTATTTCATTTCCTACAGACCCAGTGATTTATTACGAATGCCAATTGTCATAATTTAGAATATAACAAAACTAATTTAGAAGAAGGGGGCATTTTTAAGCATGATTTCGACTTCTACACACCTTCAGATGTTTGGCCCCTCTGATGTGAGCTTTATAAGCATCAGCACCAGTGCAGGAGATGTCACAGAGCTCACAACGCAGCTGAGTCGGAACGTTGTGTGGTCCATTAGTGGTCTGTGTCCCAGATTTCAGTGCAGCTTCTTTCTTTTTGTGCTTTTGACCATCCAGGTGTTCTCTGTATGTCTGTTTGAAAAACATGTAACAAACTGATTAAATGACTCTCAAATAAAAATTGTACAGTGAGTGGAAATAGTGGAACAATCCAGCTCTAAATTACTCATAAAGAGTAGATCTTTAACACACCTGTGGTCCAGCACAGCTGATTTTACAGATGTCGCAGTAGTGCAGCTGGGGCTGTTTCGGGGGGCCTTTGGGTTTTTGAACTTTGCTCGGATAAAACACAGGCTTCTTAACTGTAGTGATGGAAGGACCAGGGACAGCGTTACATTTTGAACTGCTCCAGGATAAAATGGGGTGTTTTGTGGGTCCAAGGGGGTGTTGCTGGGCAGGTGTGGGCTGATGAGACGGAATAGGGGGCTGATGGGAAGTGCTTTGGTGCTGGGTTTGATTTTGGGGGGTCAGATGCTGGGATGGCTGATAGTAGCTGGCTGGGGCTGGGGTTGAGGTGTACCTGCTGGAGTCATAACCAGAGTAGCTGACACCTGTAAGAAAAGAAAAGATACATGTTGCCCAATCAATTTTATATACATAATGTGTGATTATATATATATATAAAATGCACTTTTCAGTTCTTCATTTAAAAAAAAAAAGTTTAAAGATTAAAAAAAAAGTTTAAAAGTTTTAAAGATTTCTGTAGGTTACTGATTCTATTACTTACCAGAGTATGAAGTGGCAGGTGTACTGTTATAGGAGGAGCTGTGTGCGTAGGTGGATATGGGGGTGGGGGGCTGCTGCACACTGGTAGATACTGTATAAGCATTGTAGCTGGTGGATACGGAGCTGACTGGAGCTGGTGCTTTGACCACTGTGGTTTGTCCTTGAGGAGGAGGCTGGCTGTAAGCCGTGTTTACAGGTCTGTAAGCATTTCTTACACCTGAAGATATAAACAGTAGTTGTTAAATGAAAAAAATGTAAATAAATAAACGTACAGCATTAAAATCACCGTATGTATATCAGAGTAAAAACAAACTTCTATGAGATTGTTGCAAATAAATCGGTGTCAATAGCAACCACTATAGGTGGTGCAATTGCACCACGAGTCCACCAGAGGGCACAGTACATTTTAAGCGTTTATATCGCAGTCTCTCTAAAACAGCGGTGTCCAAACTTTTTGCAAAGAGGGTCGCAATTAATAAAGAGAAAATGTGCATTAACATTACATTTAGAAAATGCTTTAATTCAAAGAGACTTACAAATGAGAACAGTGGTGACAAGCATTTTAGAGAGTAGACAACACTGAACCTACAAAGCAGATAGGCTACAGCAGAAAAGGAGGACATTGGTTTGTAGCATTTCTAATGAAGAGCCCCATTTTCTATTTATCTTCTATGTTTCTATCTTTGTGTGTTACCAACTTCTAATGGTTTCCTAAATCACAGCTATAGGACATATTTCTGACTTTTATTGGTCAGTCAGCTGTTAAACTGACAGGACTTTGAGAACAAGACAAAAATCACCTGGCTGATAGTATGCTTCTGCTGAAGTGCGCTGAGCTGGTGCGACGTTTGTTTGATAGTACTGCTTGTTGTCATAAGTGCTAACTGCCAGCTGCTGTCCGTAATTGTAGTTCTCCTGTGTTTAAAAGGAGAATAATTTGCAGAAAATCAAAACTGCACTCACACTAAAAGACAAAAAGAGATCGTGACAAACACACAGAATATGGAAAAACGTACTGGGGCACACCTCTAAACCAAAGAGTTCAGGTGTTTTTTTGTTTTTTATTTTCTAAAGGTGTATAATAAAGCAATAAGGTATGAGAGGGCATATATTATTGTGTGTTGTTACACTTTTTTTCCTGTGATTTCATCACAATAAAAGGCTTAAGCACCTTATGGCTTTTATAAAACAGTTACAAACAGGTTTTAAAGTGAACACTGATTGTTGAGTCGCTGGATACCAGTTTTTAACAATTAAATACTGCCATCTATTGGCGAAGCACTCAGAAATGTTAACTGTCAATAATGTCACTGCTGCACTAACAGCTCAGCCAAACAGATTTAGGGACCGGAACTACCGTTTTATAAAATACATTTACCATACAGTGTCTCATAAAACCAAATCAAACATGAACAGACAAACCTCATGACTGTAGACCTGATAACTTTGAGGAGTGCTGGTCGGTTGCAGTGCCGTGTCCTGCTGGCCATAGCTGCTGTAGTCTGGAGCTGTGTGTGTCGGATACGGTTGGTAAGTCTGGGACACAACCGGCTGGGGATTCTGTGCAGCTGAAGGTGCGTAGGTTGCCGTTTGGGCTACTGAAGGAACATGCTGGGTGCTGTAGCTGGAAGTGGTTTGGTGTGAGTACGTAGGAGTCTGCTGGATGCTTGAAAAGATAAAAAAAGGTAAAACAGGTGAATAAGACTTTCAGATTTTCTGTTTAACATTTAAAACAGTTTTAAGTCTGCTGTTTATTTTCTGATCTGCTTACCCTTATCAGAAACCTATCCTTAACAGTGAACGGCTGGGAACAGACTAACTAATAAACACATTCACTAGAGCAATTTAGTATCTTCAATTTATCCACCATTGTGTTTTTGACTATTAAAGAAAAGACAACATGCAAACTGAAGCAGGACATGCAAACGCCACAAAAAAGGACCTTGTCCACCCAACCCATGTTTTTTTTCGTTTTTTTTTTTTTCCTCTTTAAGCTTTTAATCCTAATTAGGGTCACAGGGTGTTCTGAAGCTTCTTTGAATTCCCAGATCAAACATACACACACATTTACACCTGGGTCAACTTTAAATAATCAATCACACCTACTCATTTTTGGGACTGTGTATGAGTGGTGAGTAGATTGCAGCAAGAACCCCAAGAAAGAAAGGGAAAAAAAAAAACAGTACACAAACATTGGGAGAACATGCAAAACTCAACACACAGTTGAACATTGTCTGATCCTGCCAGGAAATAGAACCCAAGACATTTGCACTGTAGCACGAGTGATGAACACTGTGCCAGACACCCATCAAGACCCACAATACCACAACCGCATGTTTAACAAATACAAAAAGTTAAAACCTTTACGATGACCAAGGGTTTCAAGATGCTTACGTGCTGGTTTAACAAAACAATATCCCTCATAGTCCAATCTGACTTTGAGTCAGTACTTTTATTATGAGTGTGTACCAGGTTATTTTTCATAAAACAGGTAGTTTTGGTCCTTGAATCTGATTGGCTAAGCCATTTGCCCAGTGATTCACAACACACACCTCTGAGCGCTTCATATTCATATCAATGTGAGACCTATATTCCTTTCCAGATTTTTGTTGTTAACTGTGTTCTGTAATTTGGCCACTAGATGACAGTACTTAATTGTTATTTTAAAAACCTAGGTAGATAACATCGCAGACAAGACCACGGGTTACAAGAGTTTCCATGTTCTCCTTGTGTCAGCATGGGTTTCCTTAGGGTTCTCCGGTTTCCACCCACATTCCAAAAATATGGATCCAAGGTAAATTGGCTGTTCTAAATTGCCACATTTAGTCTGTGTGATTGAGTGCGTGCCCAGCGATAGATTGGTGTCCTGTCCTGGGTGTATCTGCCCAGCGCCTAAGATGATGTCCCCTGGATGGGCAACCCTTATAGGATTAAGTGGAAAATACTGAATGAATGAATAAACGAATAAATTAGCACAAAGCACCATTCAGAGTGCCACAAGTAGTCATTCCTACCTGTGGCCATCAAATTGTAGAAATCAAATTAAAGAACTTATAGTACTTGCCACTGTCACTTCTACTTCTACTTTATTTTGTAGTTTAATTTTAATGTGCTTATTATTAGTAGTAATTTATTCTGTATGCCTCTTCTGTATATTATAACATTAGAAATGGAGCACCTTTGATAACTGCAATTTCCCCAAAGGTTTAATAAAGCATTCTGATTTTCATAAAATTTTTGATTGACACCCTATGCTGAACTGCACCAAACAGTGACAGTTTCGTTTTTAAGCTTAAAAAACCCTTAAACATTAGATACAGTGTAAATAGCAACAGATTTCACATCTGAAAGGTGCATTAGAAGAAGAACAACCTGGTTGCATGAAGAACCTGGAGTATGGTTATATCTTTGCTGCCAAGTACAAATTTAAAATTAACATTTGAACATTTCACTCAAGACGGATACTATAATGCTTATTCTAGATTATATTTAAAGACCTGTGGCAAGAAAGTCAAATGTTGAGGTCAGCGAGCGTCTTTCCACCTGCGGCCAATAGTTAGCGTAATCTAAACCCTGCTATTCACACACACACTACATTGCAGCGTAGTATACTGCACCGCTGCCCCGGCGACTGCGTTCAGCACACTTAGTTGTGCGCAAGTAGGCGAGGACTGACTTTGCTAACCCGCTTAGCAAAATAACTTTGCTAGAACAACTCAAATCGGTAACCGCGTTCCCTCGATGACGTAACGGACCGATTCACACGTTTATGCACCGAATGGCACGTGCACGGTGTGATTGAATGTATGTAACCATAATTACCCGTACTGCTGTGCAGCGGCTCCATGCGTGTATCCATAATAATTACTTGCAGCCATTTTAGACCGTGCTATTATTTTCTCCACCCGTATTCCAAATAATCCCGCCTCGAGTGACGCGATTGGTCAATCGCCCTTCCATTCGGCCTATAGATTCGGCCTATAGGTTTTTTGAGAAGTCCGTCATTTTGCCGTGGAAACGTCTTTATTACACACTTCATTTTATTAACTTGAAATTAAAGTTGTCGAATATCAAAGTGATAAAAAAATCTACAAATTATTGTTACAATTAGTCCTTATTAATTAATAGTCATCTATTTATCTAATATACAGGTCATAAATTAAAATATAATAAAAAAGTTGATTTATTTTAGTATTCCATTCAAAAAAATTTATATTAATGAATAAAATATTTCAAATGTTTTTACATTTAATTTTGATGATAGAATTTGATGAACTCTCAGAAAATTACAATATCAATACAAAAAAATAATTTTTAGAAATATTGGCCTACTGATAAGTATGAGCATGAAAAATATGAGCATGTACAGCACTCAATATTTAGTTGCAGCAATGCGGCATGGCATGGAGATCAGTCTGTGGCGCTGCTCAGGGGTTATGAGAGCCCAGGTTGCTATGAGAATGACCTTCAGCTCTTCTGAATTGTTGGGTTTGGCGTATCACATCTTCCTCTTTACAATGCCTCATAGGGTTCATGCCAGGCCAGTTAACTGGCCAATTAAGAACAGAGATACCATGGTCCTTAAACCACATACTGGTAGCTTTGGCACTGTGTGCGGGTGCCAAGTCCTGTTGGAAAATGAAATCTGCATTTCCAACAAGTTGATCAGCAGCAGGAAGCATGAATGCTCTAAACATTCTTGGTAGATGGCTGTGTTGACCTTGGACCTCAGGAAACTTTACACTGGACCTCAAGCAGTATGGATTCTGTGCCTCTCCTCCCTTCCTCCAAACTCTGGGACCTTGACACAAGGAATGCGACAGCTGAAACCCTTGCATTCATCTGTGCATGGTGGTTCTTAAATCACTGACTCCAATTGCACTCTTTTTTTTAATATTTTGTTTTCACAATCCTCAGCAGAGTACAGTTATCCCTATTGCTTGTACACTTTTTTCAACCACATCTTGTCCTTCCATTCATCTATCTATTAATGTTTTTGGACACAGAGCTCTGTGAACAGCCAGCCTCTTTTGCAATGACCTTTTGTGTCTTGCCCTTCTTGTGCAAAGTGTCAATGGTCGTATTTTGGACTACTGTCTAGTCAGCAGTGTTCCCCATGATTGTGTAGCCTACATAACTAGACTGAGAGAACATTTAAAGAGTTAATTAGCTGATTAGTTTGGCACCAGATGTCTACAATATTTAAAATTCAAATTTTTTGAGATCCTGAATTTGGGATTTTCATTAGTCGTCAGTTATAATAATCAAAACTTAAGGAAATAAACATTTGAAATATATATTTGTTTGTGTGTAATGAATGAATATGATATACAAGTTTCACTTTTTGAATAGAATTACTAAAAAAATATATTATATTCTAATTTTATAACCAGCATTTGTATAAATACACCTACATGTATACACAAATATTAATTTGGGTAAAAATAAATATTTGTACACCTTTCAGTATACACAAGCAAACTTTGCAAAACCACTAACACTGGTGTAGGATTCAAGTGGCTACCTCCCCCTAAATATGGCCCGAGAGAATAACGAGCCAAAATAGCAT
Organism: Xyliphius kryptos; assembly: GCA_025769995.1. Lineage (NCBI taxonomy): Eukaryota > Metazoa > Chordata > Actinopteri > Siluriformes > Aspredinidae > Xyliphius > Xyliphius kryptos. Next base: position 8,409 of record JAOUQT010127545.1, on the reverse strand, counting down.
GCCTAGGCACTCAAGGCTACTCGAGTAACGAACCGAGTGTATACCGAACGTTCAGAAAACCTCATCTATAAACGACACAGGGAGCCAGGAACAGCATTAGACACCATAGCCCATAGTCATTGGCATTCCCTAAAATGAGTGTTGGACTTCCACCATCCTTCCACCGCCCATTTGAAAGGACCCTTGCCAGTAAGGGTCATAAGGGAGCAGCGCCAGTGCTAAAGTTCCTAATAAAATGCCTGAAAAAAATTGCAAAGCCTAGAAATCTTTGCACTTGACAAACAGAACTAGGAGCTCATTTAATTAGCTTGCTTCCTATTTAAGGCCATGTTGTGAGGTGTTCTGTAAGACCTGCGACGCTATAAACTGGTGTTTGGTTTAACAGGTACCGCAGGCCACTTGATGGGAAGAAAATCAAATTTGAATTTAGCTGCCTCACTGGAAAGTCAAACTTTTTTTGATGTGTGTGTGTTTTCTGATGTTCCGATTTTTAACCCGTCTTCGTAGAGACTATGAATTAATTAGAATTCTGACTTAAGGACTAATCAGCCTGAAAAAGTAGACATATTGACAGTAGACATATAGCTGTTATAGCATTTTAGTCAGCCTTCTAAAGGGACTGATGCTGAATGTTTGTGTAAAGTTTTTAAGTTTAAAGTTTTTTAATATGTCACATTTATTATAATAAGAACATATGAATTCATTTGTTTGTAGCAGCCTGACAGAATGGAAAGTCTTCTATATTGGATAATTATTAAAGAACATGCAGAACTTTTTGATACCACACATATGAGGTTGACTGGAAACCCTAGGACTAGTTTGCGAGTTGTAGGACTAGTAGATTTTTCAAAAAACCAAGTGACCATAGCTTATTGGTCCAAATTGCAAATCTGGGAGTCTGAACAAATTGGTGCCTAGTCTGTCAAAAATTTTGGGTAGACATTAGAGGTCTAAATGTGTTTTGTCACACTATAAAGCCAAATATACGCCAATCACTGTGAATTTCATTATCTAAGAAGGTGCACACCGAATTTTACATTAGAAAAGGAATAATAATATGGAAAAAAAATGAGCAAAACCAATAGGTTTTACTTTGTGCTTGAAACCCTAAAGAAAACAGAACAGCAAACATATGATAACAATAAAAACGTTTAAGATAAGAGAATGAAATGAGTAAATATATTAAGCAAACTACAAAATGGAAAAAGCAGACCTTAAAAAGTGTGTTTAAAAAGTGTGTGGTGTACTGATACGAGTGAAACAGACACAGCAGTGCTGGAGAAGGTACATCATAAAACCCACATCTTTTATTTTTGTAGGGTTTAGTTATGCTCATTGAGTGTGTGATGTGTTTTCGTGTGTGTATATATGTGTGTCCGTGCGCGCATCCTAGTGGCGAATATTGGATCATCAGTCTTTTCCTTTAGCATCATCTCTGTGAGGAAGAAGGAGGCAGCTCCGTCCTTTAATAGTCATGATCTACGTCACGTGACGCAGGCTGGAGGCAACAACACAGCATCACTAGGAAAATGGAGGCAGGACCCGCATAGAGAAACACACAGCATCAGCATCACAGTCTTACACTTATTATTTCAATATAATACGCAGATTTAATACCATGACATTTTGGAAACGCGATTTCTAAGGTAGTGCAGATTTTAAACCCAGAGGAGATTCAAAATCAGCTGTCTTCTTAAGGTAAGTGACAGACGATTCTGAGTTTCTATATTTGGCTTCAGTTTATGGCCTGGATTAAAAGCTGCCTTGGGTCATGTGATCCACTGTATTTTCTGATTGTCTTTCTTTGTCAGATTTTATTATTTAATATCAGCAAAATAACTTTGATAAAAGGTGTAAAAATGACAAAGCTTAGTTTATGAATACAAATATTATACCATGGTAGAGTCAATATGTCATGTGGGTTAAACATTTGGGCTAAACCGATTTTAGTGTGAAATTAAACCATTTGAGTTCCAGAGTTTTGTTCTGCATTAACATGGCAGTTTCTCCTGTTTCATCTGTCTTCAGCTTTTTCATTCCCAGATGCTGGGGTGCAATAGCATGTGGGAGGGGGTGTTGCACGTGGGGGGTGTTGACATCCAGTGCAAATTAAGCAGCTGCTTCATTACTGCTGAAGCAGCTACAGACCCCCACACTACTGATCCCCACTGAGTTCTAATGATGTTGCTTTATCATGCTGTATCTCTGACTGGGTTTAACATGATAACTGTTTAGAGAATTGTATTCTGGCTAAAAATGAAACAGTCTATATATATATATATATATTAACTCTCTTATTATATAGAGTATAATTTAAAATGTTGATCTAGAATATAGATCTATCAAACTTTGGAATGTTCTGATGTCTGTGTGTTTTATAAGACCACATCCAGGAGACGAGGATATGGATTCTTCCGTAACTGGTGGGGAGAGGTGTAAGTAGATTTCAGTATGAAGTTTATATGGCTTGTTCATTCACAGCCTTACCATCATGATTCTGACAAAAACATGTTCTTCATTCTGTTATTTTGGTAAAGGCTTTTTTTTGTAATGAGTTTGAATTAAATGTCTGGCTTAATATCTGATGCTTAAATCTATATTTCTTTTCTGTTTTTTTTGTAATATCTCATTTAGTCTCATTTATCTCATCATTGAATATGCTATATATTTTTTATATTTAGTGTTTTACATTTCTATTTTTAAGTTGCTGTTTAATTAGTGCAATATGAAACAGCTGCTGGTTGCTACCTGCCTACCTATCTATCTAATAGCTGATTGACTGACTAACTGGTCGGGCAAATAAATAAATGAAGGATTTACAGTTTTTAATGTTTGACACATATGTAATAATTTGTAACTGGTGCATACACATTATTTGACAGGTCAGTATATTGTTATATATTATATATTAATATAATATAAACAAATACCAAATGCAGAAATTAAAAATAAAGAAAGTTCAATATTTCAAAGCATGTGAATATGATTTTTGAGCAGATGTTCACTTTCTTTCATGTTTTAATCAACAAGAGGGTTTTTTTTTGTTACCCAGCTCCTCCTAACTCCCTTCTCATCACTGGAACGGGTGGCGGTTCAGTTCATCGCAAAAGACGCACCCTCATAGCTCCAGATATGAACCTATCATTGGACCAAAGTGAGGGATCTGTGCTTTCTGATGACTTCCTGGACACACCTGATGACCTGGACATTAATGTGGATGATATAGAAACCCCAGACGAAACGGACTCTTTGGAATTCCCCACCAATGGAAATGACCTGGAGTGGGAAGGTCAGCTTTGTCCCAGTCCTGACGTATTTCATTATAGTTTATTACTAGTTTATTTAAATATACATTGAGTTATACATTGAGTTTTTATGTAGATGAAACACCGGTGGCCTCAGCCAAACCCGGGCCACCTGATGGCACTGAAGAAGAGGGAGAGGTTGAAAATGGCCGTCTTTGGAGGACTGTCATTATTGGCGAGCAGGAGCACCGAATTGACATGCAACTCATTCGACCATATGTCCGCGTCATCTCTCACGGAGGTTAGGACTCATACATGAATCCCCTGATGATTCCAACAACTTTAATTTCATTCATGGCATTTTTTCCTTACATTTGTAGGTTATTATGGTGACGGGTTGAATGCCATCATCGTGTTTTCAGCTTGTTATCTGCCTGACAGTAGCTGTCCAGATTACAATTACATCATGGAAAACCTTTTTTTGTAAGTGACAAACTCATAATTGTTTATAAAACACAGGATGGGGGCTCAACAGAGCACATTTTGTGTCTGATTGACAAAAGATTGGCACAGCAGCCTCTAATGGCTGGCCAAGGCAATTGTATTAGGGACAAGGGATGTGGGAAGCTGCATATTGCATGATTTCTGCAGACCCTTGACGCTCCGTTGGTAAAAAATTAAAAAGACTAATGCTGCATGTGTGGCAGAGAAACAAAAACACTGTTGGAGGAGCAGTGTGAGTAAAATGCATGAGTGTTTAAAAATGTGGTGTGTAAAAATATGTACAAATGTAGGAAATAGTAAAAATAGGTTTAAAAGACTTGTAACAGATGACTGTAAAACTCAGTCTAAAATGATGGTAAAAACTCGTCTAATTGTTTTGAAACTTTATAAAACAGGTGGTTCTGGTTCTTAAGGCTGAGTTGTTTGTGCAGCTGTAACATTATTGACAATAACACACACCTCTGACCGCTTTATATTTGCTTCAATGCATGATATACAAAACATTATTTTCAAGATATTTTTTAAAATTGCGTTCTGTAATATAGCCACTAGATGGCATATATGACTAGCATTTAATTGTTAGACTTAAAGAAATAGGAAACCAGTAACTCAGCGATCACTTTAAAAAAACAGACTACATTACGTCACAGAAGTCCATATTATTAAGGATTTTGCTTTAAGTAAATGCATAATTAAATCGAACCTTGTTTTTTATTTTTGATTATTTTAAGCTATAAGCCACTCAAGTTTGTGTATTATTCTGAATAAATCACAAGAAAGAGGTGTAACTGTACTCTGCTTCACATCACGACTAATAACACCTATTATCTGTGATTTATTCACAATGATGCGGCCCATTTCCTTATTTCTTTATTATTGCACTAAAGGTTAATGTTTTTTTTCCTTATGTGTAGGTATGTAGTAAGCAGCCTGGAGATGCTGGTGGCAGAGGACTACATGATCATCTACATGAACGGAGGAACGCCCCGGAGCAAGATGCCTGGCATCACCTGGCTTAAAAAGTGCTATCAGATGATTGATAGAAGGTCTGAGATCTTCTCAGCAAATTGTTATGCTTCACTCTCATTTATTTGAACCTGAATACAGATGGTGCAAAAGCCTCAGAAAACCAAAGACAATTTTATCTTTTTTTACAGACTGAGAAAAAACCTCAAGGCTTTAATCATTGCACATCCCTCCTGGTTCATACGCACGGTGATTGCTATCTCCAGACCATTTATTAGGTAAAAACTTATGTCTTATAAAACAATGATAACCAAATAATAATAATATATTTTTATAAATTCCTCAGAGTTTTAACAGATTAAGTAGATATTAACTACACAGGTGTTAAAGGTGGACAGTAGCTAACTATCTTAATTAGTAGAATAATATCCTAAATCGCCATTTAAAGGCTTTTGTCACTTTATTTTTCTGCAGCGTAAAGTTTATGAACAAAATCCGCTATGTGCACAGCTTAGAGGAGCTGGAGCAGATTGTCCCGATGGAGCATATCCACATTCCTGAGACCGTCATAGAGTAAGGGTTTTGAATTCTTACAGCAAACATGTCCGTCACTGATGCATCCAGATCTCAAAACCGCAGTTGTCGGAAGATAATAAGGATTTACGTTGCTGTTTTTTTTTTTTTTTTAGGTTTGATGAAGAAAGGATCAAAGCACGAAACGAACGGTAAATATCTGTGAAAGATACAGTAATTAAATGGTTAAATATGTGGTTACTGTAGTATATAAAAACAATTATTAAAATAAAACAGGTTTTTATCTTGTTGAAGCCACTAATATACTTTATATATGGAGCTCCTCCTGGTTTTACAGGTCTGGACTGCGCCTCAGTTCTATTAAAGAAAAGATGTTAATCCTTCAGCCTACAAAAAAATATTTTGACGGTTTAAAAGCTTTCACCTATGGGGCAATAGTTTGGGTAGGGCAAACAATTCTGCTTCTACACAGGCTTAAATATAACAGAGGACCATTTTTTGTTCGAGTTAAAACCAATATCAAACTAGAATCTGATTTCAGTTAGCTTTAATTCAGCTTTTTAAAATGAAAATTCATTCATTAAATAGTAGAAACCAAAGTTTTGACCATATTGAAGACACTGTATATTAGTCATTGCTGTTGGGTAAATTGATGTTCGGATAGAAATGAACGACAAAAAAATAATTTAAAAACCATCTCTGGTTAAATATCATAAATTAATTCTAAAGTGGTTTAGGATGTGGGAATCTAAAAATTTACTCCAGTTTTTTATTTTATATTCAACAAAATATTGATCAATATTTTTTTTATCTTTTAGAAACGAAAGGTCATATATGTTAACTCCTTTAACATTATTACCTGTGCATCCTAAATATAAATTCTGGTCATGCTATACATGATCCTACAATTTAATTCATCTATTATACTTGTGTGTCGTCAGGTTGGAACAGGAGGAGAGAGAGCGTCGCTCGCAGGAGCACCAGGAATCAGCTGGCTCAGAAGGGTACAGATATGATGCAAATCAGTCAGTCATTACCATGTTTACAGTGTTGTCTGAAAAATCGTCTTAATGTCATTCCAGTCCATCGGCAACAGCAGCGACAGCTGAGGTGCCTGTCCTGTAAGCCAACCCCCTGAGGACCACAGACATCTTTCCGATCTCAGACCAGTGGCCTTGGTTTTGTGAGTTTTTACAGAAATGACCTTCGTCCTGAAGGGCCAGAATCAAGCACAGTTTGTTGAATCTCTTCCTCAACATATCAAATATAAATATAGTAATTATAAGATTTGGCAAATGTTCAGGAAGCAGTTTATCAAACTTTTACCTCTCTGGCCCTTTAGAACTGGGGTTAATCAACCCCGCATGATAGGAATTCTCTCCTCTCACATTAGCACAACTGGTAAATCTAATCAAAGAACAAAATGCAGAACATTATAAAAAAAAACACCACCAGGTGGCACCCAATTCAGAGAGCTGTTCAATATTAACCCGCTTTTCTGCAATACCCACAATTTAGGCCTCTGTAGATAGTTGGCATTTGTTAGTAGTGTTTAAAATAAACTATATTCCTCTGGTTTGATTTGTTATAAATGTAACATCTTCAAGCAACTTTATGTAACAATTTTATCTTAAAACAACAGCTTTAAAACAATATACCAAGAAAAATTATGCAGCATGTCCGAAGCTCCTGTTCTAGTACTACATACCTTGTGCCATAATTTTCTAGGAAAAGTGAGCAAACCAGGCTACACAACACACTGTAACATACAAAGTTATACAAAATCATGAAATCATGCAGATTCTGTAACTTTCAGCTCATGTATTTACCACAATGTTCTGAACGAGATTTTTACTTTGCAATGTTAAAAGAACACTGAACAGTAATTCCTTCATTAAGTTGCTTTAGGCTTCTGGTCATCTGCATCTAAAATAAATGCTATTGTTCTTATTATGTGTAAACAATTGTATTTATGTGCAAAGATGAAATTAATTACTCTATTAAATAAAGTTGCATTTCTTAAAAGAAAATTACAAATGCAAAATATTTTTTGTTGCAGAAAAATAACAAATTGTAAAAATATTTGCACATTTTAACCGGTAGGGTGTCCGTTTATTCTCGGATTATTATCCGTATTTTCGGATTCATTTAATTAATCAATGGGCATCTGTGCATGGTCACAAAAATGTGCATAAATCTGTCAATGTCTAAATGTTTATCCACACTACTGACTTGTGCCATTTGAAAGAACGCTCTCTGACCTGCTTTTAGAAAGCCATTGATATGTCAGCTCAGGAGAGATAAAGTGCTGTTTGTGGGGCCATCATGACGTCTGTCCCCATGTGCTAAACGCTTGTTAAAAGGTGATATAATTTCTTTCCTTTGGCGTTTTGCTTGTTTGTATTTTACCGTCATTCATTTTTTTCTGATATTTGAAATGCTTTGAATGCTTCCCGCTACCTAAAGCTTCAGTAAAGAAATGGTTCTGATATCCACAAAACTGCAGTTGTAGAGCGTTGTATGTGCCAAGTAGTAAATTTATGTTGCCTTATGTTATAAATGTCAATGTTACAGTATTAAAGGGTCAACGAATCACAATGGCGTGTGTTTATTCAACTGAAAAGGTTTTCAGTTATCATTTTCTGTCTAAATGTTTTTAATGACAATCCTACTACATCTTAAAGCTGAATGAACATAAGGAAATTTATTTAAAAATACAACATTACAAAAAATTGTGTGTATGTGTGTGTGTGTGTGTATATATTAGGGTATTCATATATTTCTAGAAGTAAGTAAGTTTCAGGTTAAATCCAGGTTTCCCTCGTTCAGCTAGTTTGAACCTGTGATTGAGGTCAGGTAGTAACTTGAACCGATAAATAGTTCCTGCTATATTTTTATGATTCAAAGTGGTGTTAAACCTGTCGTATATTCTAACAAAGAAGCTTGAAGTATGACTCAACCCTCATTAACAAAGCCTTTTCAACGGAGCATGTTCAGGGAAGCGAGTAAAGCGGCGGTTTGATGACGTAATTCTCTGGAATGTAAGGGAACAAAATGTGGGCCGTAGAAAAGAATACATTGAGTATATTTCATAGCTATGTTTATTAAGTAAAATATTCAATACATAATCCGCTTATTCCTTTATGAGGGTCGCGGGGGG
>JAOUQT010127439.1:0-19086 GCA_025769995.1 Xyliphius kryptos | reverse complement strand
GAGGGCGTGGGGGGGGGGGGGGGGGGGGGGGGGGGGTGAAGGGGAATGCATGAGTCCTGCATAATGTTCCTTGAACACATCAAAGACTTGCCTTACCAACTGTTACATTACCATCCCATGCTTTCATACGGAATATCAAAGTAAGAAATCTGCGCGGCACAAAGGTTTTGTTTTGATGCAAACATCAAATCATTTAGTTAAACTGTGTGTGGTTACTACAAATATGTGAGTGTGTGCGTTTGCACACTGGTCAGTGCAGCTACCATGGTATGATGTAATGCAGATGAAATACTTATCTTGTGCTGCTGAAAATAAGGATCCAAAAATATACGGGTTGCAGAGGTTTCCGCTTATGCAGCAAAAATACCATAAAACTCTTAAAATCCTGCAGATGCTTTAATGTATTCTGATCACTTGGCTTTTCACTAATTGCAAAATTGCAATAGAAAAAGAAAAAAATAGCCAATTATGCTGCTTTGACCTTGAATGTCAGTGTTAAAATTAAACATTAAAGTTTGCTGGACTCTCATATGGTCCTGTCTAATGACTAATTCATGACTAATAATATTCAATGTTTAAATCTGCCTTGAACATGCTATAGCATGTGCTATGACCTACAATTGATTCATGGGCTTTTTTATTTTTATTTCTCTTAGTCTTTTTCATTTCTTAATTAATATATTTATTTAGGCCGGCACGGTGGAGTTTCCATGTCCTCCCCGTGTCCTCTCACATTCCAAAAACATGGCTTTGAAAATTGAATGCTCTAAATTGCCCTTTGCCCTGTATAGTGTGGTTGTGTGAGTGAGTATGTACCCAGTGATTGATTGGCACCCTGTCCTGGGTGTATATGCCCAGCACCCAAGACGTTCCCCCCTGGATGGGGAACCCCCCCGCAACCCTCATAAAAGAATAAGCGGAAAATAATGAATGAATGTATGAATATATTCATTTATTTTATTCTGCTTAATCCTCTATGAGGGTCGCAATAGAGTTCCCCATGCCCATCCAGGGGAGAACGTTTGGGTCCCTGGGCAAATACAATTAGGACAGGATGCCACCAAAACCCACCAGATTGGGTTTTGAACCTGGAATCCCAATCACTGAGAGGAGAACTTGCTAACCACTAAGCCACTGTGCCGCTCTTTGCCAAATATGGTCATTTTGCTGCTGATTATGTACATTTCCCTATTGTTTGAGTAATAAAAAAGTTATCTTATCTTATCTCACACACAATTCAAATTTTGCTTCTGTCCATCAATCCATCCAATCACTGAACAGTACCAATGCATTTACATTACATTCTTAACTCTGTATAAATTAAATATTGTTTCGTTGAAGCGGTGCTGGGACGACAACTGTAGAGCCACCCCGCACATATGTCGAGTATATAGGGGAATTTGGTTTGCTTGACGATCTTTACCATCATAAACTCAGTCAACCTGCTCGCCCAGGCACTCAGAACAAGAAACTCAATGGAGCTCAGGAAAGCTATTTGGAAACTGAATATGAGTCCCAGCTGCAGGGTGCACGATTATAATTGTGAGTAGTGCAGAGCAGACATGGGTATTCTGGTGTATAAAACATACTGCGGTTGTATATGGTACACAAAATAGTGCTGAACGCAGTAAGTCTTTATATTGACTACAGATTTACTTGGCACTGTTACTCAATTTCAAGCTTAATTAAATATGAATCGAAAATAAATCTGAAGAATTGAATTTGAATGAAAAAAAAAAATGAAAAAAAATTCAAAAGATGTGTGATGATGCAATTGTTTGATGCCGTCTCATTATTTATCTTACTATCTTACCATTTCCTATTGTCATTTTGGAGTACACAGTAGTAACAGTTGCAGCAGAGCCTATTATTTGCTCGAAGCAGCAGTTTAAAATCTGTTTTTCATCTGTCACTTCACAAAGATAGCAGACTTGGAGAGATTGGGGCCTTGCATGAATTACACAGAAAGAATGGTTTATAAAACAATAAGCCCGTGCAAGCAAGTGTAAAACAAGCAGAAGCAGAGCAAGAACAAGAGGGAGAAAACGCACACAAGGAGATGATATAGGTACAGTGATGGTGCACGGCGATAGAGAAATCCATTTCAGGAAGGGAAAGTGAATTAGGACAAGAAGGGACCGTGAAGAAGAGAAGGGACCGTCGAATTGGCAGATTTTGGCCTGGATGAGGATGATGGAGTGAAAAGATAGTTGTAGGAATGTGGAGACTGGATTGGTTCAACAAGAGAGGAGCATGTGGGAACATGGATGATTGGCTGCAGGGTTATTCTATTGATCCCAACTAGATCTGAACTGCAGATACACAATTAGATCACAATCACATGATGGACATTATTAGCTCATGCTTCTATTGGATAAGAAGCATAAGACCTTGATGGAGTTTCATTTTTTTGTCTGTTCCAATTATATCCTGAAACTTGTGTTGACAATCCTTCTGTAAGATCTAGTCCAGTCTTGACCCATTTAGTCAGCAACAGAACTGCATGTTCCTATCCGGATAGAACATTCAATTTGGTAAATTTTAATTTGCACAATTGAATCCAAGTTTAGAAATCAATGTAGGGAAAACAAGCACCATCCATTAGGTTCGCTCTGCTTGCAATGCTGGTCCATTTCTGGCTGAAGCTCCTTAAAACTAAAAGAAAAAGCTGTAACCATGTGGGGTCTGTGGGTTCATTTAACAAATCGAATAAAATAGTAAAGCAGTAGAAAGTCCTGAACCAGCACATCGCTCCTTTTAAATGATTTATCTACATATAACTTGCAGTGTTCCAAGTGAGGGACCGTGTAAACCAGCAGGAGACCAACACTGAGCAGGACAGAGCTTTGACCAACAACCAGTTAATACTGTTGTAGTACAGTATGATTTATATATTACTGGTCCCACAGTCTGTACCTAGTAAAAAGATCATATTCTGTAACTATATTGTGTATCAGTCACATACTGACCACGTGATTGAAAATGCCTTCATTTTTATGTATTTACTAGCTGACCTGCAGGATTGCATATGCTGCATAAAAAGGTCCTTTCCCAGTATAACGTTCCGGATCCAATTTCTGCCTCGCCGTCATAAACTCTGGAAGTACTCATGTTGTCAGCGTATTGCTAAGCAGGCTGTATATTTATTCTTCTGTGACTAAGAACAATGTATAGCAAGTCTTTGAAGGTATCCCAATGTTGGCAAACGAAGGTTACAGCCATGTTGTGAAGTTGTTGAGCAACAGATTTGTGGATTCCGTTTTTGCGACTGATGGAAGGCGGCACGGTGGCTTAGTGGTTGGCACATTCGTCTTGCAGTGCTGGGGATTCCTGGTTCAAATCCCAATCTGGGTGGAGTTTCCATGTTCTCCTTGTGGGTTCCCTACAGGTTCCTGTTTCCTCCCACAGTCCAAAAACATGGATACATTGGTTGCTCTAAATTGCCCTGTATAGCGTGTTTGTGTGTGGTTGTGTGGGTGTGTGTGCCCTGCGATAGATTGGCACCCTGTTCTGGGTGTACCTGGCCAGAGCCCGAGACGTTCTCTACAGGATGGGCATAGGGGAACCCCACTGCGACCCTAGTAGAGGACTTTGATTAGAGGACTGATGGAAACAAACAGTTACCTGATGCAGGAATTTGTATAACATTGAAGGAATTGTTGTTTCATGTGAAGCGGTGGCCATGTTAGGAAACAAAGGGGGTGTGGGGCTCCATCAGGGAAAAAGGGGTGCAGCTTCGTCATGCGTATCCCATGGTTAAGCAGGGAAAGAGGGAAGTGGGCTTCGTTGTGCGTATCCCATGGTGCAGGTACTTGGTGCTTTATAAATATATATATTTATAGAGAGAGCCACACGTTGACAATTATCTAATCACCTAAAGCATTAAGCAGGAGTCCAATAATCCATCCATACGTTCTTCTGCTTATTCCTTTATGAGGGTCGCGGTGGGGTTCCCCATGCTCATCCAGGGGAGAACATCTCGGGCGCTGGGCAGACAAACCCAGGACAGGGCGCCAATCCATCGCTGGGCACACACTCACTCACTCACTCACTCACTCACTCACTCACTCACACAAAACCACTATATGGGGAACTTTAAAGCATTCCATTTTCCTTGAATCCACATTTCTTGAACGTTTGGAGGAAACCGGAGAAAACCCACGTGGACACGGAGAGGTCATGGAAACTCCACCCAGATCGGGATTCGAAGCGGGAATCCCCAACGCTGAGTGGCGCACATGCGCACGACTAAGCCACGGTGCCACCCGGAGTTCAATAAAGTATGATGAATGTTTGCATTAAGCATTAAAATGAGGGAAGAACATGCGGGTGAGGTTTGAATTTTTCTCTAACTGCTAATCTCCACGTTGCAATAATAAAAAAAAATAAGTGCAGGATAGGATCAGATCTAAACCCCGTACAGTGTTCGATGAAGCATTTACTCACCGCACATCATCCTCAGGTTCTCTGCTCTTTTCTTAACCATAAAATCAATCTTGCAAATGAGGCCGCATATCTGCTGCTTTGAAAATGAACTGTGATAATCACATTAGCATAAAATCAATGGATAGACTTCTTTCCAGGTGTTTGATGTACCTTAAGCACTTTTGGCGTCGGTATTTGGAAATGTTACAGTAATTAACTGCCTATTAAAATCACAGTACTTATATTAATAATGCTGATGTCATTCATAGTTGGCTTTAGTCAAGTGCAGAGACACTTAACTACCTCTGTGTCTTTTCTTCTCCTCCTTTTCTGTTCCCCACAATACCCCCTTCTCCTACCCACCTTTCTGATGTGTGTGTGTGTGTGTGTGTGAGCAGTGCTGGGGGCATGAGCGTGTGCGTGGCTCTGCATGTCTGTGTAAGAGGGCTATGCAGTCAGTGCTCCACACACACGGAGCATGCCTGTGAGCCACGGCTCTGACCAACATGAGCCTCCGGAGTCCAGAGCGCATTGTCCACAGCAACAGCCCGAGCCGGCGCACACCCTCCTCCCTCCCTCTCTCCCACCCTCGCACCCTCCCTTGCTCCCTCTCCTCGTCCGCCAGCCTCAGCCGCACCGCCTCTCCCGCGCCAGCCAGGGGGACAGCTCCCGCAGTTCCCACGGTGACGGTTGCCGAGCGCCGGCCAGCCCCATGGAGGAAGCCCAAGGCAACACGCTGGTCGTCCGCATCGGCATCCCCGACCTGCAGCAGACGGTGAGTTAGCCAGTCTTTCCAAACTCTTCTCTCATTCTCTGACTCACATCTGCTCGTGCTTCTGTCCCGTGCCGTCCGTTGCCACTCCACCTGCCTCAGGCACTTGCACGTTTATTGTTCGGTCTTTCGGGTTCCCCTGCTGTTGCAGTGAAATCTTTTAGCCTCTCTTCATTAGCCGGTTGACTTTGACAACTGAGCACTCAAGCCCTGCAAGCCAGAGGTGAGCGTTTGCCCGTGGGACTGCTGTTCTGTGTGGGTTTTTTTTTTATATATACCGAGAGCCTTCAAACTTGACAGGTTGTTGCTTGTCGTCCCTGTGGCCTGTTCAAGTGAGTCGTGCAGATGTTTGTGATGGATATCAAAGCCGGGCAACAAGAAAGGAAGTAGAAAAAAAATATTAATAAAAGCAGACTGACAGTGCAGTAGATCCTGGATTTATGTGCTGTTTTTCATTTTACCGTAAAGTGCACTCACTTACCTGTAGGAATTCCGCAGACCCGTCCTCTGCTCCTGCACGACTGTGCTCAGTTCTGTGTGTGATTGCAGCAGGGGTTAAGGTTTGGTTGGGTAGATCGCCTCTGCTGCTGTCTGATCCATTGGCACAGGGATATGGGGCTTTTTGCTGCAGGCTTAATTGGCATCTGGGTGTTTGTGTGTGTGGCTGCTCACGCATGCGCCCGTCTGATTTGTGCGATCTGTGACCGGTTCACTTCTGAAAGCCGACGACAGGCACCGAAATCATCTGCAGCGCTTAAAAAGAGCTCGTTTAGAGAAACCTACTCGATCCTGTTTGGGTTTAAAATTTAATAGAACTTTTTTACTGTTCTTTGATTTAATATGGGTTAATAGTTTGCAAAATGGTTAACGACCAGCATGCAGATGCAGAAGCAAATCCTTCTGATCTTTTAGAAACCGAGTAGTCTGTCCTTGCAGCAAATAATATAATATTTCATTAGCATACTGCATTTAGAACTCTTCTAAACTTCTGTTAGCTTGGCCCATCTGTCATTTATTCATTCATTATCGTCCGCTTATTCCTTTAGGAGGGTCGTGGGGGGGTTCCCCCCCCCCCCCATGTCGATCCAGGGGAGAACGTCTCGGGCGCTGGCACCCAGGACAGGGCGCCAATCCATCACTGGGCACACACTCACTCACACACATACACACACTATACAGGGAAATTTAGAGCATTTCATTTACCTCGAGTCCATGTTTTTGGAATGTGGGAGGAAACCAGAGAACCCGGAGGAAACCCACAGGGAGAACATGGAACTCCACCCAGATTGGGATTGGAACCAGCGCTGAGAGGAGAACGGGCTAACCACTAAGACACCATGCCGCCTCATCTGTCATTAAATATTTATTTGAAACTATAATAGCCTTTAGATTGCAGAACTTTGGGGTAAAATGAAGTGTACTTATCTACCCATCATTCCTTAGCTTCACCCAAAGCATATTTCATTTCTACTTTGCTGATTATGAGTTTATTTGATTCTGATTGGACCGTGTACTTCATAACAGACGACGTTTCTCTGTATAACTAAAGATGACGCACCAAAGTCATTTTAGACTCAGTGAAATCATTTTTAAGTCATTTTATAATTTTTTCTGTGAGACGCCAAAAAGTGGAATAATAGAAACTCACCAAGGACCTTTATTAACACAACTATTTACCGGCTTGTTAACTTAAACAGCCAGTTATAGACTCTATGCTTTTAGTCTTAGTGAACATCAAAGGGACACTTGTTCACACTAAGCAACTTTTCCTATTTTCATAACATGCTGCCAAAAAGACAATAGGGTGCAGTAGCTCAGTGTGTAGGGTGTTGAGCTTTCAATCTGAAGGTTGTGGGTTTAAATCCCGGTTTTGATCCAATCGACTCTTAAAAGCAAACATACACTACTCACATGATCACCCAACATGTTTCCAGGTCTACTAAAGTTGCCTATGTGGCCTGTTGAGCCAGACCTTTAATCTTCATTGTTTCAGGGGTGCTGTATCATTATGACCCCAACCAAGTTGGCATATTTGTCACTTTGGATAAAAAACGTCTTATAAATGACTAAATATAATCATTATGCATTTTCATTTTACTGAATAACCTGTTTAAGTTAAAGAACAAAAATTGTAGAACAGTCTTTTATAACTCAGTATTAAGCATCAGTCTGACCTCTTTAAACTTCACTTCTACAGTGGATTAAAAGGATGCTATGACCATTTACAGTGTATAACAGATCCCATAATCCAGAATGACAGAGGTCATTTCATCATATCATTTCAGCAGCTCAGGGTTTAAGACCTGGTTTGAAGTGCTCAGACGTGGCAGGTTGACAGTTCAGTAGCTTGAACCATCAGTCTTCTGAACCAGTATATCAAAGTCACTGCACCGGCTGTTCAGGGGTGCAAACCATGTTTCTAAAGAATGCTAACCAGTTTTGATCCAATAGACCCTTAAAAGCAAACATGCACTGCTCACATGATCACCCAACATGTTTCTAAGGTCTGATTTTATAAAACAGAGGGGATTGGGCTCAATTTTACTTCTTTTTTTTTCATAAACGATAGTGGTGCAAAGTTCTTTCAGCAAAATGTTCTTCTTTATATTAAACCATAAGCCTTTTATTATTATTTTCAAAATGGAGTAGCAGTGTCAGGTACTGTATAACATCATGGTGTGTGTTTATTTTTGAAGATATGATCTTTTAACATTTTATAACAGGTGCGTGAACCTTTTAAGTTAAAGTTTTTTTTAGTTATATAGCGCTTTTTATAACAGTGCGTTGTCACAAAGCAGCTTTACAGAGGTCAAAGCCTAAACTCCCAAAGAGCAAGCCGAAGCGACAGTGGCAAGAAAAAACTCCCTGATATGATTTTATTTTTAGGGAGGACCAAGGCTCAGTGGGGGGGACTCATCCTCCTTGAGCGGCCGGGCAACATCAGAGTAGGACAGCCATGTATAGCTTGTGTATCGATCAGTCCATATGTGTCCATATTAAACAATAGCAAAAAAATCTATAAACAATTTCTACTAATTTAAACCATTTCTAATAAATGCATTGTAAATGTGTTTAACATAATTTTAAAGCCTGAGCATGGTTGCATTTTCTTAAAATGTCAACATCTCTAAATATTGATGAATGCTGGAATACCCACATGCCCCAGTGTCATCAGCCTGTAACCGCCAGACTGCCAGCCGATTTTTGATAAACTACACTATTACATACCCCACGTGATTTTTGCAGTAACATTGCCAACTTACCCCTCAGTCTGTAATAAGTGACTCAAGTATGTTTGAGCTAAACCACTTTTAAACTTGCGTTTATATTTAATATTAAGAAATTAATAGAGTATAGTTTTTGGTCCAGTTGGTGGTTCTGGTGTGTATCATTCTGCTCACATTGAATTCATTGCACACCATTTGCCTTTGGGAAGTTTTGCTTAAGCAGAAAAGATAACATGATTAACTCGTCAATGACGGAGTATCCGACTCCCGCATTATCTCCTCCATCTCTCCTCTACCTTCATGTTAAAAGTTGGAACTTTATCTATATGTACCTCAGCTGATAAGAAAATGCCAAGTGGCTTTCTAGATGTCCTTGTATTAACGAGTGAGTGCCAGCGTGTGAGTGTATGTTTGCAAGACAGACCAATTGTTGGTTTCGTTCAGAAAGACCTGCGTTTTTGTCCTTAATTGAGCTATTAATAAAATTTCTGTAAATGTCAATCAGCACAAAATACTACGAATATTTTAATGCATTCCATTAAATGCAAACATGCACTAATGAAAAAAGAGGAGTTTCTGATACTTATAAAACATTTAAACATTTTTTTTTTTTTTTTAAAGATGGGTGTTAGTCTTAGTATAAGAATATTCTCTGCTATCTGGTTGACACTGGATTTATATTAAATCTGTTATTTCCAGTTACCTCACCACCTGATTACAAACATTCTGACCTTCCAGTCTCAAACTTAGAATTTCAAAAGCAAATAAAAGAAAGGTCAAGCATGAATATAAACAGACTGCCCAGAAATGAGGCATTGTTATGTTCACGGAGTTTATCCTACTGTCAGTATGAAGTGCATTTTGGTGAGAAAAGGTTTTAAACCATTACTATGACCTCAGTAACTTATTTTTTTTAGGTTTTTGTTTAGAAGAGGTGTAAATTGAAGCCTTCATGACCATTCGATTCGCTATCGATTCTTTAAGTCCACGATTCGATTATTTGCAATACTTAAAAAAAAATTCCACGATACAATTAAAATATGATCCAATACTCAATATTTTTTACATTAAATTAGTTAGTGGAATAAATTTACAAGAAAATAATTTGCCTTTAATTGAGATACAGTTTTCTATTCACTTAATGTGTATCACACTATGGCAGTTGTGATCATCGCTCTGTGAATAGAACATTTACTTCATAAAAAGAGTCAAAAACGTGAAATAAGATTAACTGTAATGAGTCTGATGCTGACTGTGCAGGTTAATGTCTACAGTCCATCCATCCATCCATCCATGCATCCATCCATCCTCCACTTATTTCTCTGCTAGGGCCGCAGTGGGGTTCCCCATGCCCATTCCAGGGATAACATCTCGGGTACAGATACACCAAGAACATGGTGCCAATCCATTGCTGGGCACACACTCACTCGCACATTCACACTCATAAATTTAGAGCAATTTAGAGCATTCAATTTAATGTTGAGCCCTGAATCCATTTTTTTGGACTGTGGGAGGAAACCCACGCAAACACTAGGAGAACATGGAAACTCCATCCAGATCGGGATTCGAACCGAGAATCCCCAGCACTGAGAGGAGAACGTGCTAACCATGTCTACAGTCAAACGTTTAATTTAAGAAATGTGTATAATTAACATATAATGTTATTCAATCATTCATTTATTATCTTCCCATTATTCCTCTACTAGAGTCGCGGTGGGGTTCCCCATGCCCATCCAGTGGAGAACATCTCGGGCGCTGGGCTGATACACCCAGGACAAGGCGCCAATCCATCACTGGGCACACACACACTCACTCACACAAACACACACTATACAGGGCAATTTAGAGCTTTCAATTTATCTGGAATCCATGATTTTGGACTGTGGGAGCAACGTGGAGAACCCGGAGAAAACCCACACGGACACGGGGAGAACATGGAAAATCCACCCAGATCGGGATTCGAACCGGGAATCCCCAGCGCTGAGAGGCGAATGTGCTAACCACTAAGCCACCGTGCCGCTCTTAATACTTAAAACAACGAATAATATAAACACATTAATTGATTCACGTATCGATACATTGACTCACCGGCTTTATAATCGATTGATTGATTCATATCGCTCTGAGTGATTGATTTACATTTCTACCTTTTTTATGCCATAAAAGCCTTTTCTCTTTTCTGAAGGCTTACCAACAGATACATGATGCATTGCTGTATTAGGACTTGTGTTAGGACACAGGGGCATTAATGAGGTTGGGTTCCACTCTTGGGGATGGAGCTTGTCTCACAATTGGCAATGCAATTCATCTCAAAGGTGTTGGATGGAATTGAGGTCAGGGCTCTGTGTAGGCCAATCATGTTCCTTCACAACAAAGTCAGCAATCCATTTCTTGGACCTGGCTTTGCACACGATGGAACTGTTTTCTGAAAATTGGAGCCAATAAATCCTGGAGAATGTCAATATTAGTAAGTGCATTAAGATGTTTCGGGTCAAACATAAAAAGCAGGCAATACCTGGCAATACCAAAAAAGATGGTTTGCGATGCATTCAGGTCATTTCTCTTCTCCTGGGTTAATAAGTCAGATGTTGCGGCATTCATTATTCCAAAGAATGGCTTTCTACTAGTTAATATTGTACATTGATTTTAAACACGTGACATTCATTACATTTCAATTTACATTTTCATTAAACAGAGACCTTTATTGACAGAGGCCTACATGATAACATCCAAGCAAATCAGCTGGATATTTGACCCAGACTCTATCCCTGTATGTGATGGGTCCTAAACACAGAGTTTTAGTTGAATAGCTCTTCACTTTATGTTCTCCTTTGCCCCGTTATTGGCAGAAAGCAGGGCAAACTTGTTTACTGACACTTTATATGTGCTTGTCTTTGATAGTTTACTAGAGTAATACAACCACTGGCAAATCTCTTTAGAATAGCACTACACTTTAAAGACATTCACCCATTTATGTATTTATAGACGAATCAGATTTTTTTATTTATTTATAGACAAATCTGCAATGTCTTTATGATTTGCTAGGTTGTTTGGTTTTTATCACCCCCTGAAGACAAGTTGCCCTTTTTTTTCGTTGGCATGATGATGCCATCCATCACAGTGCTTGTGTGGTGGCAGCGTCATGGCTTGCTC
The DNA here is from genome assembly GCA_025769995.1 of Xyliphius kryptos. Classification (NCBI taxonomy): domain Eukaryota; kingdom Metazoa; phylum Chordata; class Actinopteri; order Siluriformes; family Aspredinidae; genus Xyliphius; species Xyliphius kryptos. The sequence goes on along the minus strand of JAOUQT010127439.1, from coordinate 7,509 downwards.
AGGCATCTCACGTTCCTCTGACACTATTTTTAGCTCATTCAACACCAACCTGCCCAAGTGTGTGTGCTGCCAAACCATCCGGCCTGATCACAAGCTGGTCACCATTTCCCTCATGTTCTCTCTGTCACCTTTTTTCCCCACTCCTGTTTGATCACTTCTCCTACTTTTAGACTTTAAATGGCGAAACGCAACGCTGCCTCACCAAAAACACACATTTTGGATGTGCTTTAAAGCTTTAATGAATCACTAAAACCTCTTTGCAGATTCCAAGCTTTATTATGTATGCTGCTAATAATATTCTTTCTATCTGCTGTGGAATGAATACTGACTGCATGATCAATTAATAATCCCATTTGGAGCTCATAGTGCTTGTTGGGTAATAAGGAAGGGTTTTAAGCAATAAGCCCAAAAAGATAAAGAATTCCGCACCAGATTGTTAGTCTAAAAGGTCAATAGTTTGTCTAAATCCTCAACAAAAGCAGGAAAGTGCATCATATTTCTTAACATTACAAAATCATGCTTTATGATGTCAGTGTCAAGTCCTAATCTTAATTTCAGACTCAAAGAATTACCTATAGAAAATAGGCGTTGTTAATCACTGCAGCTCTTTTGATTGCTGCTGGTTGGTCTTGACTTTGGAAGGTCAAAACCAGACCAAAAATCTCTCCGTTGTGTTAGATGACATTAAGAGCCACGCTGTTCGATGACAGTTGGGTACCGCCTCTTTAAGGCCTTTACTCAAAGATATATCAATGAAACATCCAGCCGGTTTGAGGTTGCAACCTAAATTATTTAAGTAAAGTACATTCATTTATTATCTTTCGCTTAATCCTGGACTAGGGTCGCGTTGGGGTTCCTCATGCCCATCCAGGTGAGGACGTCTCAGGCACTGGGCACAGGGCGCCAATCCATCGCTGGACACACCCTATACAGGGCAATTTGGAGCATTAAATTTTCCTCAAATCCATGTTTTTGGAATGTGGGAGAAAACCTGACAACCTGGAAGAAACCCACGCGGACACGGGGAGGACATGGAAATGCCACCCAGATTGGGATTCAAACCAGGAATTCCTAGCGTTGAGAGGCGAATGTAAAAACTCGTGTATTGGACTTGGCTAGATGTATTACGCCTAATGTGCTTACTCTCACCCTTGGGATACACAAACTATGGGGGCATTATACCACAGGGATTGCCCTTAAATGTGTTTGGCAACCTGAGTATAAAAAAGACTACAAATTCAGAAATATTTGAGAAACATAAGGACAGTACACAAAGTAAAAGTAATCGAAAACCTCAAATTGTATTTAAGTGCGGAATGTAAATTACCGTGTTATTTATCGCCTACCGCTGGACTATATCAAGACAATATCTTTTAAATGTAATAAATACTAGTGCATTTGATTAAGGATTTTACCGTGTGTATTTCTACGCTGTTGGAAATAAAATTTTGTTTATTGGAAGAAGGTTGGCTTATTTAATACCGGATTTGAAATGAAACATAAGTCACTGTGCACGAGGTTGTGTGTTGAATGGCACCGACACTGAAGGGCACGGACGTGTGGACGGGCACTCTCAGGTTGTCAGCAAGACGGAAATGAGATTTAATTGCATTTGATGGGTGGGAAGCATTTCAGATGCAACAGTCATCTCAGCCCCACACTCTCTCCCTCACAGCACACGGTCTCTTACTTGGATCACTACACTTATAAACTGTGCACGCTTGTGTTCATTTATTTCCTCCTCCTGGCTCTAATAATAACATTATTAAGAGGCCTTGTTCATTACGCAGCCCAAATCCAGGCAGAATCCCTCCGCTGAAGCAGCTGGCTTCTCAACCTCTACCATTAAACATTTCTGTTTTGTCAGGTTTTAAGTTCAATTTTAACGCACCTCACAGGAGAAAGTCACATTTTTACAGTTGCACTTTTTACAGAGAATTTGAAATGTGAAGTGATTTGAAGTCAAATGTGGCCCCACTGTGTAGTAAAGCACTCTGCCTCTAAAGCGAACCATAGAATTATGTACATGCCACAGAACCTATATTCAACATAATAGTCTAAAATAGACTTAGTATGGAATCCATTAACGCCAAAACCAAGCAAGCGTTAAACATTAACCTTATAGCTTCATGAGCACATTCACATATAGACTTTAAGCCAAGTATAATTACATTTATAATGTGTGAATGGCAATTTAACATCACTGGCGTTGGGTTTAAATGGACTGAGATCTTTTATTAACTGTAAAATCAAACCATACCGTGAAGAGACCGAGCAACAGCGTGTGTTTAGGGCAAATACTGTTCTTTACGTGTGTAGTTTTCATCAGTGTCTGTGAGAGTTGCCTCTGGGAGATTTTATTTGCAAGTAGGTGAACTAGTGTTATGAAAATTTGGTAACATAAATCTGGTATTCATGATGCATTATTAACATTACATTTACATTTGGTCATTTTGCAGACGCTTTTATCCAAAGCGACTTACAAGTATCCAAACTTGATAATGGGGACAGAACACAGCATTCCTCGAGCTTAGGGATGAGGGTTAGGGGTCTTGCTCAAGGACCCACATTGGTAACTTTAGTGGACCTGGGATTTGAACCCACAAACCTTAGATTGATAGCCCAACACCACTGAGCTACCACACCCTCCCACAGATAACACATTTCTTATGCTTTTTAAAGTTTTCATACTTGTCATAAGCCCTTTATAATGTACTGTACATACTGTAATGTACCACAAACAAAAAGTGTTATACGAACAGGCCATAAGGGTTTATAACACAAAGTGACATAATGCATTATAAATAATGTATATTCATTCATTCATTATCTTCCGCTTATTCCTTTATGAGGGTCGCGGATGGGTTCCCCATGCCCATCCAGAGATGAACGTCTTGGGCGCTGGGCATACACTCCAGGACAGGGCGCAATCCATCGCTGGTACACACACAGACACACACACACACACACACACACACACACACACTATACGGGGCAATTTAGAGCATTCAATTTACCTGGAATGCATGTTTTTGGAATGTGAAAGGAAACCGGAGAACCCAAAGGAAACCCACACAGACACGGGGAGGACATGGAAACTCTAGCCTGATTGGGATTCGAACCGGGACTCCTCAGTGCTGAGAGGCGAACGTGCTAACCACTAAGCCACCAATAATGCATTATAACTATGGCCCAATAATGCATTATAACTGTTCTTTAATTTCTTATAGCGACCAGAGACATAAAGCCGTATAATGTTTGTCTATAACAATTGCTTTTCCTAAAAATGACTTTATAAGTGCTTATAACTCTTTATAGATGCTTATAAGGTCTTTTTGCTAAAGTAAAGTCATTAATGACCTCTTTGAAAGAGACTGCATACATAGTAGTACATAATGACTTATAAAAAGCTTATAAATGTCCTTTACAGACTTTAAAGTGTAATCATGCTAAACATCCAAAGAATCAAATGTTCATATTATAATGCATTATGTCGCTTTGTGTTATAAAGCCTTATGTCCAATTGTTATAACAATTTATGACCATGACAATGAACATCAATGTACATTAACAAAGGCATAAAGTGTTATGAATACTTTATAAAGCTTTATACATGCACTTATAATGCATTATGAATACCGGATTTATAGAAATTGTTACTGAACATTTTGGGGTGTAATATGAGGGTAGAAAGATCATGGATATGAGGATGGATGGGTGGACAAACAAATGTGCATACAAAGATACCGACTGCATCACGAACAGACGCACTCCGATAACAAACAGATCATCTGTCGTTTGGTTGGATGAGAGATCGAATAGAATAATACTTGAATTTATAGAACAATAATGTAAATGTGAATGGATGCATGGGCAGATGCTTGACCAGGCGCACACACAGAGGCGCAGATGGATATATAGATGCAGTGCAAGCTGCTATGGCACATACAAAACAAGAAGTCTTAGCTTCGCACAAAACCAATAACCAGCCCAACACTCAGTCTGATAAATATTTTCCCCTCCAGTGACTTTTTCCCCTGCTATCTTATTTATGTGCCTTTTGTCTTAAGGGCTCAGGGTTGTATGGCTGTTTTTAAGGACAGCCACAGAAATCAAATCTTCAATCCGCTGTATGCACACCACTCATCACCAGACTCCCCATCTAACCTGCCACCTATATTACACTACATACGTCAACAAGAGAATCTGTAATGACAGCATTATGGCATTTTATGACCTATATACTGTATACCTGTATAACTGATGGTTGGGATATTACTGCTGAGTAATTCATAATAAATAAGAACTCGAGCGTTACCATGCTGCATTTTGCTAAACAAAGTATCGATTGGGGCGGCACGGTGGTTAGCACAGTTGCCTCTCAGCGCTGGGGATTCTTGGTTCAAATCCCTATCTGGGTGGAGTTTAGATGTTCTCCCCGTGTCTGCGTGGGTTTCCACCGGGTTCGCCGGTTTCCTCCCACATTCCAAAAACATGACGGCACAATTGAATGCTCCAAATTGCCCTGTATAGTGTGTGTATGTGTGTGTGGCTGTGTCAGTGAGTGTGTATCCAGCGATGGATTGGCGCCCTGTCCTGGGTGTATCTGCCCAGCGCCCGAGACGTTCTCCCCTGGATTGGCATGAGGAACCCCCCCCCGCGACCCTCATAAAGGAATAAGCGGAAGAAAAATGAATGAATGAATGAATGAATGGCAGCGTGGTATTGCATTTTGCCGCGTTGATGAGGCTCAGGTGCACTGTGATTTGTTTCACCTTTGGTTGCACCTGCAGCCAATAATAATTCCCAACACTAAGAATATACAGTATATACAGTACTTAAAGTACACTATATTCCCAAAAGTACATCCCATTCCTAATCCATAAGGTTCAATATGACATCGGTCCACCCTTTGCAACTAGAACAGCTTCCACTCTTCTGGGAGGGCTTTCGCCAAAGTTTGAATGGTGTTTATGGGAACTTCCAGAAGCACATTTGTAAGGCCACACACTAATGTTGGACGAGAAGGCCTGGTTTTCAGTCTCTACTCTGAACATCCAAAAGATGTTCTATCGCACAGTCATGTTGGAAAAATAAATAAGTGTGTGCCCAGCAATAGATTGGCACCCTTTCCTGGGTGTATCTGCCCAGTGTCCAAAACATTCTCCCCTGGATTGTCATGGGGAACCCCTACCATGACCCTAGTTTAGGATTAAGCGGCAGATAATGGATGAATGTTCATTTTTTTCTGAAACTATAATTCATCTCTTGTGGTTTTCTATCTAATGCAGTTGGGTCCAGTATGTCCACATTGACGAGCATGCCACACCCCATAAGAGCAGCCAAAATGGAAGGTTTTAGATGGTGAATTACTAAACCATAAACCCAACCACCAGCACTTCACCTCCCAATAAAAACATATTAAAGAAAAAATACCAGTCAACCACTAAAAGAGCCTGTGGTTGAAGTCTGAATGAGCAAAACAACCGAAAAACACAAACCATTAGTATCAGTAACATTATGGGTATTTTCAATAGATCTTTAAATGGACATTATAGTGTTCAAGTTAATTAACAAAGTACAGCATATGTGAGAAAAAAATGTTAGTTACCATGACAACAAGGAGCACATGAGGCTCGTCAGAGTCACACCAGGTAGAAAATAAAAGGGCTTTCCTATATTTAGAGAAACATGGAGGTAGACGTGCCACAAGTGCTCCATTTTACTACTTGTTTCTTAATTGTGTCACCTTTATAAGACTAAATGTCCTGATTAAACTGCAATGAGATCACTCAAAGAACTGTACATTAATTTTATTGGATTTCACTTAAATTAATCTTAAATTCCATTACTGATTATTAGGCAGTTTTGAAATGCAATGTCGGTGTGTAAAGTTATTAAGAACAAGAACTTAAAGTCACTGAAGATGCACATGTGGTTGATCCATTGAGAAAGAAGAACCGAAAGCCTGACTGAGAACAACAAAGTACGAGATGAAGGGAATCACAGATGAAAGCGGGGAGTTGACAACAAAACGATGGCTTTACCTGGAGGTTTGTGGCAAGGAACGAATAAATTGACTTGGCGAGGCAATATCTGCATAACTATTTCTGTCTGTTTCACAGGGTGAGGGGAAGAAAAACAAAGGGAATGAGAAAGAGAGAGCGAGAGAGGGGGCATTACATAATGAGTCTATGTAGAAGATATAAATATCCTCAAACATCAAAAGAGCTTTTTATGAAAAACAATAGACATTGTGGTTTGAATGTGCAAATGAGGCGAATCCCTGTTTATTTGCTTTAATTCCTTTGTTGCAGAATGTAAACGTTCTGAATTATTCATCTTTTTTTATTAATAGGGATTTCGATGCATTCATTCATTCATTCATTATCTTCCGCTTATTCCTTTATGAGGGTCGCGGGGGGGGCGCCCATCCAGGGGAGAACTTCTCGGGCGCTGGGCATGTACACCCAGGACAGGGTGCCAATCCATCGCTGGGTACACACTCTCTCACACAGTCACACACATCCACACACCTTCATGTTTTTGGAATGTGGGAGGAAACCGGAGAACCCGGAGGAAACCCACACAGACATGGGGAGAACATGCAAACTCCACCCAGATTGGGATTCGAACCGGGAATCCCAAGCACTGAGAGGAGGCGAATGTGCTAACCACTATATATATATATATATATATATATGAAGAATAAATTCAAAGGTAAAGCTAAAGAATGAGTACACTCTTAAAATAAAGTGGCAATCGCAGTGGTGACGTATATTGCACTATATATGAAATAAAATTTTTGTATTGCATGTATTAAAACCATACTATTTATATAACTGCTATTGCACATATACATTTTTATTACACATGACATGAAGAGTTGCGAAGTTTGATTTCCACAGGTAGGCATGACCTCCTGTGGTGCTTTTGGGTGGAATGAGTCTTTAACTGAACGTGCTCTTGTATCGTACCAGTGTGTGGTACAGAAGGTGGGAGGTATTGTCCATAATGGCCTTCGGCGTAGACAGCATCCTCCTCTCTGACACTGCGGTCAGCGAGTCCTGCTCCACACCCCCAAAATAGTCATAGTTAGTTAGTGATCTTTTTTGCATACAGTGCTTACACACAGAGGAATGTGTCCTAACATTTAATCCATCCGTGTAGTGAAACACACACATACTGTATACACACACTGAATGAGGTGAGCACATGTGCCTGGAGTGGTGGGCAGTCGTGTATATGAAGCAATGGATTCAGCTATAGTACCTGCTGGGACTGAGAATTGAACCGGGACCTTTAGGTCACAAGGCTGTTTTTTTTAAACCACAAGCCTACAACTGCCTCTAGTGCTACATTGGCCCCAGTGTATGTGTGTCTGTGTGATTAAGCCGATGCCCATAGATGGATTGATGACCTGTCCTGTGTATCTTGTCCTATTAGACCTAAGTGCAGCGTTTGACACTATAGATCATAGCATCTTAGTGGATAGATTAAAAAACACTG
>JAOUQT010127257.1:0-19089 GCA_025769995.1 Xyliphius kryptos | reverse complement strand
GAGGAGAGAAGCGGAGGAGCGAGCAGCTCAACAGAAACGTGCTGCTGCTGTAGCTTCTGCAGTATGTGACAAAAAAAAGTTTACATAATGTTTACATTAGTTTATTTTTAGTTGTTACTATGTTTAATGCGATGTGTCTTTGTTTCCACAGAGTTCTGTTGTGCACGTTCCCATCAACAAAGCTCTTAATGCCACTTTCACATGCAGCCCCAAACTCAACGCCACTGTAGATATAGAGGTAATGAATTTACATTGATTATAGCTGAAACATTTAGACTATACTGCAAGTGTCGGTATCTGTATTAATTGTTGGAGTCTGCAGTCCTCAGTTATGAAGACTCCTGTGAGTAAAGGTACAGCTCACAACCAGACTGTGGATAAGGGAGCAGGACTGAATGTTACTACAGATTTAGAGGTGATTTACATACTTCTGGATGATTTGCATCCACATTTTCCATGTGATTCATAAAAGGGCTTTTTGGGTTTAAAGGAGTTCCTGAATTTTGAATGTGGTTTGTGCACATTGGTGGTTAATTGTGGTTGATCTTTCTTACTGATTTTCCACTGGCATGATGTCAGTTCCAGATCTAGAACTTTACTTGTTTGGCAGCTGTAATTGACTTGGCCATGAAAATATGTATTTAAAAAATGTAATGAGGATGAATGCACACCAGCAGAATCTTTCTGGCTTTTCAGTAGCGTTAAAGGTGGGACGGTGTGTGCTACAGTAACTGTAAAGCTGCTGCCTACATACGACCCAACCCTTTACCCCTGGGCCGGTCATACGGGCACGCTCTGTCAGATCCTCCCAGTGCCTTGGGGTGAGGCACTGGGATTACCATGTTCTTTCTGTATCTGTGGTTTGCTCCTGTTCTCATGTGGACCCCATCACCACTCTATTTTTATTTATTTGTATTTTTTTACACAATAGAACTTTTAGTTCCCCTATTTTTATTTATTTTTTATTCTTTTAAACAAAATTACACACGTACTAACTGAATGCACAGCCCTACAGCCTTAAAGACAACAGCACTTGCGTGCAAAGACATTTTTGACAAGACTTTACCAGGGAAAATATATAATTAAATGACATATCTTAAACAAGTACCCCTTATGTACTAAAATAAAGGTCAAATCGCTCCCCACCATTATAAGAACTTGAAATGTGACACATATATAACCTTAATTTTGCTGATTGGACAATAAACCCCAACCGTCATCTTTTTAGCTACCTGTTAACTTAATTAAAACAGGTTTCAGTCGTTTTCGAACAGCAGAATAAATGTACCACTAGGTTTAATTGTAGGTCCGCATACAGGGGGTCACCAACCACGATCTAAAAATGGCTCGAATTGTATCCAATCAATGTAAAATAAAACTGACGCTCACTAGTGCAAGTGTTTTTTTTTTTTTTTTTTTTTATTTATATATTTTTTTTTTTAAAGACAAAAAAAAATTATGAAAAGCCACTACTGAATTCGGCTTCTGTGTTTGTTCATATTTGCAGCAGTCGCCTCAGTCCTATGAAATCACGCCTAAAGGCAAGAAGGTTGAGGTTTTGGTTAATCCTGAAGATTATGGAATGGACCAGAACAGTGATGACTCAACAGATGATGAGTCTGACCCCAGGAAACCCATCCCATCCTGGGCTGAGGGTAAGGAATGGGGGGGTTTCTATGATGCTTTGCAAGATTTATTATCACAGTGTATTTAAACAATTTTTATGTATTTTATTCCCTCCACAGGAATGCAGCTTCATCAGACTATAAAGAACCAGTATCACAACCCTCCAGATCTCTATGCATACTTTGGTGATATTGAGGAGCCCAGATTGGAGGAGATCTTTCAGATGAGCAAACCACGTTTCTTCAAACGCACAAGCTCTGCAGTCTGGAATTCTCCTCCACGCATGGAAGCTTTTAAATAACTGGTAAAATGAGCTGTCTCTCCTTCTGGTTCTTTCATGTTTGGTGTTCTGTACTTTGCTGGGATTTTATACTCGATGCAAAAACATTGAAAGAAATTGAAACTTTTAAGTTTCAGTGCATCGTGCACTCAACTGCATTTCGTTGTATTTTAATTCTGATTTTATTTGTGATAAGTCTTTAGTACTGTTAAGTTGGTTACTTGTCTAGAGCTAAATTCCACAACCGTACAGATCACAAGACCTCTTTGTATATAGATGCTTCCTTAATATCTGCATAATAAACACTGCTGTTCTGTCTTTTTTATTATTGAAAATAAGAAATTTGTGATTTAATAAATGTCTTTAAAATTACATATTTCCCTTTTTTAATTAAAAATACAACATTGTCTTTAATGTAATTTTACATTTAGACTTTACCAGAATTGGACAAGTATGCGCACACATACAGGTAAGTTCTTAGGTTCTGAAAGCTCACATTGCACAACACAATTACATTGCAGAAACACTCATCCACTCGCACACCCAAATACACACGTTTAAACCGTCAGGCATGATATAGTGTATATACCTGTACATTTAGATATAGTAAGTATCATGTTTATGTTCAAAGCTACCTAAAAATATAAGAACTTCACATATTTGGTTCAGAAGGAACCAGCTAAACTGCAAGGTTTTCTTGATAATAATTATTTGCCAATGTTTTCAGTATCTAGACTTTATCCCACCCTGTTAAATCAAGTGAGTGATTTTTAAGGATTAAGGGGACATCTCCTTTGCCAGGTATGGCCAAAGTCTGGCCGGTGGGCCGATTTCCTAACGGCCCAGAATTTATAAAGTGTTATTTATGGCTCGCTAGCTCTCAGAATAAATATATATTTTTTTAATGTATTGTAATTTTGCATTTTATCATATGATGGCAGCACCATTCTATTACTATGTGTCTGCCTCTGGCAATTGAGGACATGTAATGAGATATACAGAGCCAGCGGAGTAGCTTTTGATTATTTCTCATTAGCTGGCCATACTGATTTTTTTTCAAGCTGCTTGAACTTTAATGAAAATTTCTTACATTTAAAATATTCAATAGTTTATCTGACTCTCCAGATTAAAAGTAAAGAATTGTAACTGAATGTAAGACACTCGGGCGTAAAAAAACAAAAAACTCTAAGGACACATAATTCGTTACACATAAAAAGTAAAGGTCACTGTGGTGATTAAAATTGTTTTATAACTTTTGTGGTGAAAAAATGTTCAAAGGAACTTTTGGCCCCAGGGCACCAACCCTCGTTGCAAAAAGTTTGGTCACCCTTCCCTATATTTTTGTCTGTAGTGTGTCATTTGTAGGTTTACTTACAACTGATGATGCACAAGTGGCAATACTGGTTAGCATGTCTGCCTCTCAATGCTGAGGATCTAAGTTTGGGTTGCATTTGTGTTTTCTCTGAGGTTCCAGTTTCCTCTTACAATCTAAAAGCAGTAATACATTGATTCAAAGTAAATTGGCTGCTTGAAATTGCCCCTTTATAAAGGGGAAACTCTCCCCCTTACTTTATCCCATGGTGTGAAAAGCTTTCCTGCTTGTTAGACTCCACATGTTTAGGGGAGGTGAGTTACTGTTCTATATTAGAATCTGGAAAAACAAATGTCTCTTATATATTAGAATTAAAGCTAAGCCCCCACACCTACACACACCACCACTAGTAATTCTTAATTAAATGTAACGTGTTCATGATATATTTGCAGCACATTAAGTGCCTTCGGGGTTAAAATTACTATGCATTAACATTACACTGTTTGTTAGCCACTGGTCAAAAAATAAAGGGAACACTTAACCACCACAATGTAACTTGAATCAACCACACTTCTGTGAAATCAACCTGTCCAGTTGGGAAGCAACTCTGATTGTGAATCAATTTCACTTGCTGTTGTGTAAATGGAACAGACTACAGGTAGAAATGAGAGGCACCTTTGGTCACTTTTGCATTTTGTCAGATCTCTCACCATAGAGCTAGCATGAGGTGGTGTTTACAACCCACACAAGTTGCTCAGGTAGTGCAGCTTATTCAGGATGGCACATCAATGCCAGCTGTGGCGAGAAAGTTTGCTGTGTCGGTCAGCACAGTGTCCAGAGCATGGAGCAGATACCAGGAGACAGGCCAGTACACCAGGTGACATAGGAGAGAACATCCACCACCTCATCAGGAGCATGCCCAGGTGTTGTAGGGCGGTCATACAGGCACATGGAGGACATACACACTACTGAACCTCATTTGAACTTGTCTTGAGGAATTTCCACTGACGTTGGATCAGCCTGTCCTGACTTTGAGTAGGATTCCAAATCCAGACCTCCATTGGATAATCATTTTCATTTTAATCATTTTAATATTATTTTGTCATCAATGCATTCCACTATCTACTAAATAAAGATTTTCAACCTAAATGTTTTATTAATTGACATCTAGGATATGTTATTTTAGTGTATATACTGTGAGGTAAACAAATGTTTTTGAATTGTAAAAATATTAAGCAAAGAATGTACCTGTAAAATAAAATTCCACATTGTTCAACAAAGTTTATAAAAGAAATACCAACCAGGAACGTTAATTAGCGGCCTGTTGTGTTAGACGAAGCTATGGGAACTATCAATCCCACAATGCATGTGAGCGGTCACGTGGTCTGCGATCGTTATTCTGGAATAGTGGGCTGGATTTTACACGGTCACCACTAGGGGTCACGAGGATTAATCTGTTTTACTAACAAGATTATTTGTTTTTGATTTATCGCTTGAATAATTATTTGGGTGGCAGTGCAGCAGAGCTCCTTAAACTGGTGATTCCGGGCTCAGCCCTTCAGGGGAAACAAAAGCTCCGGGGTATTTATTTACACAGCGGTAAGTAGCGTCCACGCTTTAGCTTTACTGGCTAACCATCGCCTTTGATGCATATTGTAAACGAGTTTACATTATAAAGAGTTTATTATGAATCTAAACATTATTTTAGGTGGAAGTTTGAACAAACACGTCGTATTTGTTGGATTTTAAAGCGATGGCTTTATTTCCGTTACTTGCCTTAGAAATAGGCGCTGGCTGAAGGCGCATTACGCAGTTAACACCTCCCCAGTGTTTATGTGTTCATTCCATTTATTTTTCTATAAACCTTCTTTAAAATGTGACAAACTGACTATGAATTAACTATTGTGCCATTTTGGGGAGCTGACTGGTTCATATTGACCTGTTGATGTAAATGGTGTTATGGGTGGAAGCCTATTCTGGCACTAATTAGAAAAAAAAAAAGCTGAAGTGTCCCCCAATACTGACTTTTTATCTCAGAATACAGACTTTGATCCATCCAGGGGAAAGAATGTTTCGGGTCCTGATCAGATACACCCAGGAGAGGGCACCAATCATTCACACACACTATATGGGCCAGTTTTAGATAAGGGCAATTAAGAGCAGCCAATTCACTCTGAATATATATTTTTGGACTGTGCCCAGAGAAAACCCACACAGACAGAACATAGAACCTCTACCCAGATCGGGATTTGAACCCGGATCCCCAGCACCAAGAGACGAACGGTCTAACAACTACTCCACTGTGCTGCCTCCTCCAGTCCAGAGCCACCCAAACGAGTTTAACACCTTCCCAGTGTTTATGTTTAATAAATCTTCTTTAAAATGTGGTAAACTGACTATGAAATAACTAGTGTGCATTTCTGAGGAGCTGTCTGGTTCATATTGATCTGTTGATGTAAACAGTTTAATAGATGGAAGCCCATTTCCAGCACTAAGATGATAAAAAGCAACAATATCTCAGAATACTGACTTCGATCCATCCAGGGGGGAGAATGTTTCAAGCCCTGACAAGATACACTGAGGATAGGGCGCCAATCACTTACACAAACACATACACATACTGTACGGAGCCGTTTTAGATAGGGGCAATTTAGAGCAGCCAATTCACCTTGAATCCATAAAAAGAGGGAGAACATGGAAACTTCACCCAGATCGGGATTCAAACTTGGATCTGCAGCGCTGATAGGCGAACATGCTAATCACAAGCCCCTGTCCTACCCTCCTTTTGTCCCGATCCACCCTAACAAGCTCAGTGGGACTGAAATCTGCAGGTTGTGCAGGCCATTCGATCATTTGAGAGATACAGCCTTGTTCTTGATTTGTAAAAAACTTTTTTTTAGTGAATACATGATGATGTGTGTATCTCAGATGTTTGTAGTGGATGTTTGTTTGTGGGTCGTAATAAAACCTGGTTCAGTTAGTTGTTCATTATTCTGCTCATGGAAACATTTGGTTGACCTCGCTGCCCCATTCTCCCTGATGATGCAGTGTGATTAATGTTGCATGAAATGTAAACATGTAGCCTTTTAAATTATTTATTTAGGTCAGATATTAACTTTTAAATATATACATTTATTTGATGTTAATTTATAAGTCTCAATGCATAAACTAAATTAAGTACTGGTTTTGAAAACTGGGGCTCAAAGACATTTAATCAGAAATATCAGTGTATTTTATTCATGAGAATTCTGACCTGATTTTTGTTGAGGTTTTTAGATGCTTCTGTTACTATTTGTAAATATGTGTGAATAAATTGTAGATTATTTTTAATGGATTCTCTTTCAAAATATTTTTACAGATGAAGCTTGCTGTAGTCCTTTGTCTCTGTCTGGCTTTGCTGGTTTTTACTGAAGCCAGGCGCGGAGGTGGAGGAGGCTTTAAAGGGGGTTTTGGCTGGGGTAAGGGCAGCAGCACAGGCAGTAAAGGAACCAGCACTGGAAGCAGAGGGGGCAGCAGTAGCAAAGGGTCCTCTTCAGGAGGAACACACTCCCAACCAGCCAATTACCCTCGACAGCCTCAAGTACCTAATCAAAATCCCCCACCGTATCCTGGCACTGGTGTTGGCTACCCAGGCTCGAACCCTGGAAGAGGAGGAGTTGGAGGCTATCCCAATCAGGGAGGATATCCCAATCAAAGAGGGTATCCCAATCAGGGCGGGTATCCCAATCAGGGTGGGTATCCCAATCAGGGTGGGTATCCCAATCAGGGTGGATATCCAGGGGCTGGGTCTCGTCCAGGTGCTGGTTCATATCCCGGTGGAGGATCTTATCCAGGGGGTGGTTCGTATCCCAACAATTACCCTGGACGTGGCACAGGTTATGGAAACCCATATCCTCAAGGAGGCTCTTACCCTGGATACCCGGTCAGAGGCGCATCTAATCCAGGCTCCAATCCCGGTTCGTTTGGTGGAGCAGGAGGGGGACAATACCCATACTGGAACCCAAACAATAAAATTATTAGCCCTCGCTATGGTGGAAATTATGGATATGGTGGTTATGGGGCGGGAGGTTCTCCCTTTGCCCAGTCTGTGAAAAATATGGGCGTCGGCCCCTCCTATCAATCGCGGGGTTTTGGGAAGCAGGCCGTACTGGCTGCTGGAGTTGGTGCTATGGCAGGCATGGCAGTAGGGTATGGCCTGGGCAGTTTCCCACGCCCACATTTTGGGTTCCACAGCCCACAAGAAGAATACTATTATAACCACTACATGTACAGACGCTACGGCACCCGACCTGCTGACAGCAACCGAAACCCAAGTTCCCCAGGAAACGAACCAGGTACCAACACTGGAGTGGGTTCCACCAGTCCAGAAACCGGTAATCCTTATGATATCTTTCAAAACCCTCCCCCGCAGTCATATGATCACTATATGAACAACTGTATGAAGAGGACAGATTTGTTGCAAGAGCGCAAAAGTGAAAAGCGTAAGCGAGCAGCTGGAGATGCCCCCAATGATGGTGGTCCAGATCAAGAACATGTAATGGGACGTGAGAAAAACAAGGATGTAATGAAATCTGGCAACACCACTGGTAGCCCACTTCCTCTTGCTGAGAAGCTCACTAGTGCTACCGAGTCACCAGATCAACCGCGGGGGGAGAAGCCGAGGGAGGAGGAGGACGACGACGACACTGTGAGCATAATGGAGATCGGCTATCCCGCACTGATCGAGCAGCTGAAAGCACGGCGTTGTGTTGAACTTTACATGGTGTACGCAGAGCACCACGCTCAAAGGCAGGTCCAAGACCCCCCTCCTAATTCAAGCCGAGGCGAAGGACAGCAGTTTGGGCTTCTTCACCAGGCTCTAAAACTGGCACTGAGCAGCGCTGTGTCTCTGTTCATCACCTCTTTGATTTTAATCTAAGACCTACGGCATTCTTACATCCAATCCAATAAAAATAAAAAAAATGCAACATGTCCGGCAATGATTGAAATGAAGCCACAGTAAATGTAATTTTAATGGGATTACTGAAACACCAGGTGGATCTTTCAGTACTTGCCATTTTATTTATTGACAATTAGGACAGAACGATGTCTGTAAGTGACTGTTAAAACTGCTGTAATGTTTCGGTGACCTCACCGCCCGAGACGTTCAGCTAAACGAAACCACAGTTTCAAATGAATTCATGATGAACATGGCATTTTACACTGAAATTTTTATCTTTATGACGTACTACTGTTTCAACGTTCGATTAGCATGAACTGAAAAGGAAAGAAATGTCATGCGTAAACGATTTATTTACTTGGAGTTTAGGGACATGATATACCCTCATCGGCCACTTTAGGTATCCATTCTCATTGTCAATTTTTTTTTTTCGTTGTGTCTATTATGCAAAATTTGCCCTCCACATTTAACCCATATGCATGCAGTCTTATTGAGGTGTTTAAAAAACCCAGCAGCATTGGCTTTGTCCAGTTCACTTATAACCATCACCATGGCAACGTCACCGCAAAGCTGGGAATCATCCACTACACAAATAACTATGGCTTTTAGGGCATCCTTTGAAGGCCTTAATCCAATAAAACTAATAAAAAAAAACACTTGCCGGAACTTTCCAGCTACCCGGCATCATGTAAGCAATGTCCTTTGAGAAATGATGGATTAGAGGATGATTAAAACAAACTGTACCTCAGCAAATAAGCTGCCATCTGTGATTCACATTTACAGGGTGGAGCAATGAGCCAGATGCATCTCCACTACCATAAACAACACCCTCTGCATCTGACTTTTCAAAAATAGAATAAAGAAGACTACTGAAACATTTACAGACTACCAATCGATTGTAGATTTACTTAATGCATCTGTCTGATAAGTAGAGTGTGGAAACAAAGCAGTGTATGTGATAAAGTGGCCGGTGAGTGTGTATCAGAACCTGTATGGCACTGGATTGTTTGATTGTGTTTGTTTTTTTGTATTACATGTTGAGCACTTGTATTTAGTGGGCATTGAAGGCTTAAGTGATTTGCGTTATATAATAAACACTATGATAGACATCAGATATAATCACCTCCAGCCACCTTTCTGGATTAAAACCTGACCGATTTGGCGAGAAGCTGGTTATTTTGACTTTAAAACAATAAAGCAAATTTACATGACTTAAAACTAATTATTTGTTAAAATAGGTTTATATGACATCATCCATTACAGTTGTATCCGAAGTTTGTACTCTATAGCAGCGATTCTCAGATGATCTCATCCCAGGACCCACATTATCTCATGGTTATTAAATTGCGACCCACTTTTATATGATACAAACCAAACTAATTTACATATGTAAAATAGGCTTCAAACGCACATACATATGCATGCAAAGTGAATTTAAAAGCACTTTTTTAAAATGAAATTAAGAAACTTGTCCTTAATGGATGAAAATCCACATTTTAAATGCTCCAAATTATATATGCGTTTTGCCATCTGGCCTCCGAAATATCACAAATTTAAAGGAAAAGGTAACCAGCCAACAAATATGGTTACCATGGCAATTAAAGTAGTTTTTTTTTCGTGGTAAAAAATGAGTACAAAATCAGATGAGCATTCATTTTTGTACATTTTTAAAAATGTATTTTTTTTCGAGCTGTTCGCGACCCACCAGTTGTATATCGCTGTTCTATGGGCCAGTTACAATGATCCTAAGCTGTAGAATTGAGTAGGTTACCAGGTTTTTCCTGAATCTCAACAGAGAGGGAGTGGTAGCTCAGTGGTTAGGGTGTTGGGCTATTAATGTGAAGGTTGTGGGTTTAAATCCCAGGTCCACTTTGGATAAGTCACTTTGGATAAATGCGTCTGGTATATGACCCAATGTAAATGTAATGTAGAAATGCATTTCATATCTGCAATTTATCAGCATGTTGACAGCATGCCGTCACAGGAAGGACCTTCATTCGCCCCGCCGGGAATCGAAACCGGGACCTCGCTGTGCCACTCGGCTGTGGCTGATTATCTACTGCGTCTTTAAAACAACACTGCTGTACGTTATATTATAGATCTGTGAGGAAAGTGCAAGTTCACATGAATGTATTCCGTCACAGCGCTGATTTTATGAATGTTTTTATTAAGCTTAAAAATGAGTTTTCTTATAATATTTGCTTTGCTTGTTTTTGGTTCGACTTTTTTTTCATTAATCTGTGTTCATAAATGAGTTCTCAGGCTGTACATTGTCAACTTTTCTGTTAGAAACACCTGTGTGTTTTTTTTGTTGATTTTTTGACACTTTTTCACATGTGAAAACAGGATTTGCACTGAAATCTCACTGAGGCACTATGACCTGTACACGTACATAACACTCACGCTGTGCTGGTGTGTTTGACCTGCCTGAAGGCCGAGGACATTTCCGCGGACGAATTAAGACTTCCTTGTAAACGTGAGCTGACATCCTGCTCTGTGTTCATGGAGTTTATTTTATTCTGTGTGATCGTCAATATCACTGTCTTTGTTTAGTTTTAAATAAAATAAAAATTTAACTGACAAAACCAGATGCTGTTGGTTTGGGTTTATTTAACGCTCACCGTGGTTTGTTCATCCTGTAATTTACACTCATGTGCAGTTCTGTTCAGCAGCCGTTTCTGCTCGATATTATAAACAATCTGTAATCACACACTATTGTGTTACAGTGGAACACGCTCGGATCGTTTAGCAGAAGGTCATTGTCTGAGAGCCAAGAAGTTCATCCTGCTGTTGACTAAAAACACATCTTTTGTATTCACTTCTTTACAGGTCATCTGGACATTTTTATTTACCCTTTTTTTGGTGTACAATGAATTATTATTTTTAATTATATAAAAATGATCAAAATACTAAAATAAATATTATCACAATTCACAATAATATACAGTACTACGGTCTGTTTACATATCATTAATTTATCTCATCTCATTATTTTTTACTTAATCCTTCACTAGGGTTGCAGCATGCCTATCCAAGGGAGAACATTTCAGGTGCTGATTAGATACATTTTCATTACATTTACATTTGGTCATTTTGCAGAGCTTTTATCCAAAGCGACTTACAAGTATCCCACTTAATAGTTGGAGCCAGAACATGGGGTTACACACAGAATCCCTGGAGCAATGAGAGTTAAGGGCCTTGCTTAAAAAATTTGAACCCTTAGATTGTAAGCCCTCACCCAACCACTGAGCTACCACATACAGGAAAGGGTGCCAATCCATTGCTGGGCACACACTCACACAAACACACTATTATATAGGTCCAATTTAGGTAAAGACAATTTGTTCATTATCTCCCGCTTAATCCTCTACAAGGGTCAGGAATGGGGGAGGGGGCTTGTATAGGATCGCCCATCCAGGGGAAGGACAGATACAGATACACAGATACACCCAGGACAGTTTAGAGCATTCAGTTTACCTGGAATCTATGTTTTTTGGACTTTGGGAGGAACCCGGAGAAAACCCACGCGGACACGAGGAGAACATGGGACCTCCATCCAGATTGTGATTCGAACCAGGAATCTCCAGCTCTGAGAGGTGAACGTGCTGACCACTACGCCACCGTGCCGCCCTTAATTCTTAAATAGCTTGTCCTAATTAGGGATCTGGGTGATTAAGTCTATTGCTGCACTCACCAGGTGAAAAGAGGTCGAAACCCTGGACAGGATGATAGAACATTGCTGGGAGAGGAAACACAGGGACAGAGAGAACATGCAAACCCCACATAGAAAGGACTGACTGTTCAGCAGGGAAAGCTTTACCTGTAAACTATTACATGAAAAGAAATGTCTATGAAGTTTCTAATGTCGTGTATATTGGCCATGTGTATCAGGTATATCTTTAATTAACCTGCTAACATGCAAACACACACGCACATATACACACACACGCACACAAACACAAAGTCATCTGCTAATTCATTAAATCAATTATTCCAGTTGAGCAATCTAAAGCATAACAAGGCCAGTTGTTTTGTCTATTAAACAGAATTAAATTCTCCTGGGTCTCATCATTTGAATGAGGTTTATCTGATTTGACATATACGCACCCCAGGTTTTACCCTAATGATGGTGATCATGTTTTAATTAATCCCTGAGCTTGAGTTAATAGCCCCTCGGTGGGCCGACTCTCCACCGCAAACACGGTCCTAAACACAACATCAAGAACAATCAGAAGCACATGAGGTAAACTTTCATTTGGGGTAAACACCCTCGACGTCGTGTCACGTCCTGTATTGCATCCAGGGATCTATAATGTTCCGAAGCAAAGCCATGACTGACATGTTTTCCATGTACCGATGTGATAATGAGATGTTTATCCTTTCATCCTCAAAACATTGATATCATCATGTCGAAAATATTTGTGCAGATGTTTATAGGAGAAAGATTGAAAATGAAATGTTTTGGCAAAACTTCTATATTATACATTATTATATTCTTAGACTTTATGTACAATGTATATGTAAACCACAAATAAGAGACAAAAGAACACGCTAAAACTTGCATCAAGGGACATTTGTGACCACCTGACATCCTTTTCTTATTTTTTCTCTTTTTTTTATTTTAAGATGGTCCTGCATTTTTAAAATATGCCTGCTTGTTGTTTTTTTAACAGATTCTCTCTAATCCAATGAGGTGTTGATATTCAGGCTGTAAGGCCAGGTGTTAATGCAGATGTGCTATCAAAATTTAAGTTTACCACAAATGGGCTTAGTAGGGTTCAAAATCTACCTTTATTAATTACACTTTGTGCTAGTTCAGGGATGTAACCATGCCCAAACTTAAGCAAATTCACACCTGGGTCAATTTAGTATCTCTAATGGACCATAAGGGTACACTGACTGGTATAAGTTTCTAAATTTACCCTGAACCCACTTTGTGCTGGTACAGAAATGTAGTCAGGGTTAAAGCTTAAAGCTGTAATTGAGTGTAAGTCTCTTTAGTGGGCGGCATGGTGGCATAGACATTATGCATCTTAGTGCTGAGATATTGCATCACAAAATATTCACTGTCTTATTAACTAAAAGTCTACACACATGCTGTTTAAACCAGTATTTCTCAAATGGTGGGTTGCAACCCAAAAGTGGGTCTTGTAAAAATTGCTTGTAAATAATACATGGGTCCCCATGTCCATTCAGGGGGAACGTTTCGGGTGCTGACCAGACAGGACAGGGCGCGCCAATCCATCACTGGGTACACACACACACACTATATGGGGCAATTTAGAGCAGCCTGTTTACTCTGAATCCATGTTTTTGAAGTGTGGGAAGAAACCAGAGAACCTTGATAAAAACCCATGCAAACACAGGAACATGTAAACTTTTTTCCAGATTGGGAATCAAATTGTCATGTGCCATCTGCAACTTACCCCTCACCATGCACTCGATTTCACTAGCTCTGTCACTCCTTAGTTAATCAGCTCACCGGTCTCATTAGTACGTTTATCATTGCAATAAGGCACGAAAGGGCATCCATTGTTGTGACTAAACCAGGTGTTCCGACGTGCAAGCGGAGTTTATTCACAATAATGCACAACATTGAGTGCCTTATTGCTTTTATGGTTACCAACACACTATAATAAGAAAAACAGTTTAATTCATAAATGCGTTGACTGAAATCAAAATTGCTAATAAACTCGCCTTTCGTGCCATAATCCAGTCCGATTTTAAAAACAACCCTGACGCGGGTAAAAGATTTCCGGTTTCTTTACCAATCAAATACAGCCATCTAGTGGCCAAATTACAGAACACAGTTTATGAAAACGTTCGGTAGAACGATATTTTTATATCTTGCATTTATACGAATGTGAAGTGGTCAAAGATGTTATTGTGAATAAAGCCACGGCTAGACAAGCGACTCAGCCAGTCAGATTTAATGACCGGAACTAATAATAGTTAATTAACTGAGCCTTCTTATTGGTAGTGAGTGTGTGCGCGCGCGCGTGTTCCTATGTTTTGTTATTTATGCCTTGTGTTACCCTTAGCTCACTGCACGTCCTCACTTTAGGTCACGCGTTGTTTGATTCTGTAGTTTTGTCCATTTTGTGCTTTATCTTTCATAAAACTTATTTGCTGCTACCTGGCATCCTGCTTCCACTTGCAATTCGGCGCATCTGCACAGGTTCAGCATCGTGGCAACGTCGCTGTCCTGATTGTATCCGCCCACTTTCACAGGTCTTTTGGGAAGAAAACCAAAATCCATACTAAAATACTCATTTATTTTGAAGTAATTAACGATTTGTTGGCATTTAATGACAAATTTATAACATTTATGACATAAAAACACAAAGCAACATCAATAATCAAATTCACTTGTATTCATTCTGTAGAATTGTAAAAAATACAATTACAATTTGGAGAAAATAATTTTACATATGACTTACTAATGCATAAGTACTAGTTTTACATTTTACAGCAACCAATCAGTTCTTTATATTAATTTAGTGGGTTAAAGTAAGAAAGTTTACACACAACAGTATTCAGGATGTTTATGAGCTCCAGCTTTTCTGTACAGATTTAAGTTTACAGCATCTAAATAAGCTTTAGTGTCTAAGTGAAAGTTTTTATATTGAAAATTAAATTTATAAGAAGGATTAAGAATTAGAATGGTACAGTGGCGTAGTGGTTAGCAGGCCTCTCAGTGCTGGGTATTCAGGTTTGAATTCTAATCTGGGTTGAGTTTCCAAGTTCTTCCCGTGTGGGTTTTCTCCAGGTTTTCCAGTTTTCTCCCACATTCCAAAAACATGGATTTAAGGTACATTGGATGCTTTAAATTGCCCTTATTTAGTGTGTGTGTGTCTGTGTGAGTGAGTGTGTGTGTGCCCAGCAAAGGATTGGCACCCTGTTCAGTGTAAATCTGCGCAGCACCCAAAACATTCTCTCCTGAATGAGCATGAGAAAAAACACCTATGGGGCATTTTATACAACCAAGTATCCTTTGTTTTTGGACTGGGGAATAAAACAAGAGCTCTCAGAGGAAACCTGCTGAAACACAAGAAGAACATACAAACCACACACCAACAGAACCACTTTCAGTCTGGAATCTAATCCAAGACCTTCTTACTATCAGATGAACGAGCTAATAATTTTGCCCATCATGGATAAAGTAAATATAAAGTATGGAAACTACACATCACAAAACAAAACATCTACTGAACTCTGTTAACATCACATTTGACTTTACATTAGGTATTGATTGATTTAAAGAATCATAAAATCTGTTTGTATTTATTCTAATAGTATTGTTTTTTTTTTAAACTAATAAATGCTTACTGCCTAAATAAACAGCATTTTGAACATATTGCATGATACTCTATATAAAAATCATATATTATATTAACTTAGATGTGTATCTTTAGGGCCTGTACACCACGGACACGGCTTGAGTGTTGTCCTTCTCCAGATGCTGGGTTAATACTATACAGAAAGGGAAAAAAACAGAACATAATGAGTAAATATTATTTGATATTTATAATTCATCAAATCTCTCATCTCATTTCATTATTTTGCCTTTTGCTTAATCCTATACTAGGATTGTGGAGGGAATAAATCATGCCCATTCATGTGGAGAATGTGTCGGGCTCTGGGCAGATACACCCAGGACAAGATGCCAATCTATTGCTGGGCACACACTCAAACACACAGACACATTTACACACAGCCAATTTACCTCAAATCTATGTTTTTGGAGTCTGGAAGACCAGGCCCCAGTTCGAGATTTGAACCTGGATCCCAACTGGATAACCACTACGCCATCTTTTTACTACCATAGAAACTATAGGGGGAAATTTGGTATGTACAGTTGCCTTTTTATGAAAATACTGTATATTTAACAATAATTACAGTGCTTAAAATATTATTTACTCATTATCATCATTATTATTATTCATTAATTGTTCCTTTATGGCACAAGATTTTCAAAAATTCCTTTTTGGTATTTTGTTAACTACAAAATTCATTTAATAATTTCTTTAATGAATCTTTGAATCATCAAGTATTTTAATCATTTTTTTAATCACACAAAGGCTTCAGTAATGCATGGCTTTGTGATGTTTCATACTCAAATAAAAAAATATTCGGCTTACAATTAAAGGATACAGTTTCTTCAACAAATAGGACGTTTTCCTTTCATATTTTAATGCTCTTCCTGTTATGCTCTTTTTAATTCAATTTTATTTAAAATTGTGCATTTATTTCCCTTTTTTCTTTTCCCTTGTATTGTTTGAAAGTTCCAATATGATAATAACTAGTGTGGTTGTACAGATTATGTAAAAACTTAGAGTGAATTGAGTTATATTGTTGTTTTGTATCAGTTTGGTTCCTAAAATAAGTATATAACAAAAAAAAACAAAAAAAAGTAATAAAACATTTACATGCAGCTGTTTCTTGTTTAAAATACACTTTAGAGTAGTCTTTTCCCTCTTTAAGTTTTTATCCAAGTGTGTCCTTTTAATTTTGACATGATTTTTAGTCTCACCAGTCGCTCATATAAGTTTTTTCTTCACATTTTTCCAAACAACAAAAGATTTCTTTACCAAAAAAAAAGGTTTAATGCATCGTTCTGCTATAAAGAATTTTGGTAGTTCCTAAAAGCATTAACTAACAGTCAGCTACAAAAAATAGGAACCAGTTTAGAAACATGATTTACCCTCTGGGTCTGCAGCACCCTCGCCACACTTTGGTGAGCAAGGTGACCCGGAGGGCCACACAGCCGCGGATGTACAGTACTGGAGTGAGTGCGGCGTTGATGCGTGGCAGAATGCGCACGGGGTCCGAACCTTCGTTGCGTGCAGAGTAACACTGTTTGCCCGAGAAATTGCACACAATGACATGCAGGAAAATGGGCAGCCATGAGACCAGAAAACACACCGCCACAAGTATGATTAAATACACAGAGGCCCGCTTGTTATCGCGCTCAGCGCTTGGTGGCTCGCGGTCCAGCTGGTACCTGGCTATCAGATAGAGGCGCACATTCAGGCCGATCATGATGATGATGGTGAAGAAATTGCCCACGAATGTGCCGAAGCTGGTGACCTGCCTGGCTATGCCCACGGTCACAAGGTTGTTGACAGCTACAATGAGGAATGCGTAAAGCCAGTAGGCCGCGATCACGGCCAGCGTGCGGCCACGCGTCATGCGCTGGGAGTATTTGAATGGTGCATACACGGCATGGTAGCGATCCGCCTGTGCAGCCAGAATCGCCATGTAGGAGAGACCCAGGAAGGTGGGCACTATGTAATAAGTGCGTGTGGGGGAGTCGAAGATATCGCGCACGTCCAGAACACCAGAGTAATAATAGGAGACGCCGGAGCAGACGTCGCTGAAACAGGTGCTGAGCATGTACATGAAGCGGTTCTCGCCCCGCAGTGACCTGTTCAACAGGATGGACACGAACACCGAAACGTTCAAGAAGATGATAGTTGTGGCCAGCAGCACATTAAAGAGGAACAGCAGCACATTCCAAAAGCTGTCAAAAGGCAGGACGGGTCCCAGGACCAGGCCAGTGGCACCGTCCCAAACTGTAGAGTTAGTGCTATTTAGTGTGGCCATGCGTCAAGGAAGCCATCCAAGCCTTACGCACACTCAGGGATGCGGACACTCTCTTCAGGGTCGCCTTTTTAAATCCAGTCCCTCAAACCTCTCACAACAACCCTGCACAAACCCGACAGGAATTTACCCTTAATCATCCCACAAGTCTCTTAACATTAACATCACAATCAGATGCTTTACAAAACAAGCAACCCAGAGGATGTTCACACAAACAAAGCACATTCCCCTGAGGTCATTAAAGACATTAGGATGGTAAATATTTGTCCTGGAGTTCTCATGATACATTTGCCTTCAAAACACCAAGCAGTCAGAACAGCCTAATGACCACCTACCTAATATTGTGTTGATGCCTCTTTCCACAAACCCAAGATTTTTCCAATAAAAAAATAAAAATGTTCTTGACCCCTGCTGGCTTGCCCTCTTCCCATAATGCATCCTGATGCCATGTTATTTAGGTAAACAATGCACATGATGTAGAAGAAAACATCCGGCCATCATCTTTCACTTAACAACTATACTAATGTTCTAAGGGAGAACCCAGTGATTTTGTGTTCTAATGAAAGCAGTGGCTTAATAAAGCTGTTTTCCTTTGAAAACCCGTCTGTTTCCTCTAACCACGTTTCTGAACCCATCGGTGTTGCTGTGCAAGCCTTTACTGCGCACCTGCCAAAGCACAATTGGACAAGCCAGCTTCATTTTGGAATAAGGTGCTGTATAAGCACAGCATTCCAAGTCAAACAATTGCTACTTACAGTAACATTTGGAGGCTAACAATCTGTATTGTCGAGGCTCCTACATTGTGATTGAGCTGCCCAGCCGCTCAAGAAGGAGGAGTACCCCACTGATCCTTGGTGCTGCCAAGGTTTCTTCCTAAAAAAATTAACATCATAAAAGGAAGTTTTTTTTTTTCCCATTGTTGCTTCAGCTTGCTCTTTGGGGGTTCCGGCTTAGAACTCTGTAAAGCTGCTTTGTGACAACACACTGTTGTAAAATTACTTGAACTTGAACTTGTGGCGTTTGTATCATGCTGTGGGACTGTGTTACCGGTGCAGGTACTGCGAATCTTCTTAAAATTGAGGGTCGCATGGATTTCAGTCATAATCAGCAGATTCTTGCGAACAATGTTCAAGAATCAGTGAAACTTGATCAAGGATACTTCAACCAAGCAAAGGAGCGGGTAAAATGTTCTGGGTCGGTCCGTGTGAGTGAGTGTGTGCCCAGTGATGAAAAGGCACTCGGTCCTGGGTGTATCTGCCCAGCACCCAAAACCTTCTCCCCTGGATAGGCATGAGGAACCCCCTCTCACGACCCCAGTAGAGGATTAAT
>JAOUQT010127158.1:0-19089 GCA_025769995.1 Xyliphius kryptos | reverse complement strand
CCCCCCCCACACCCCACCCCACCATACACACACAAAGCCATCATGCCACCACTGTAGCATGCAACATGTAACTCCTATCAATTCAGAATAAACCTAAAATGATTTACAATACTTAAATTGACCTAATAACAAATTAAATTAAATACAAAGGCACAGATTTTCAATTTTCAATGGCAATTTCACACATTTTGCATTTAGTCGTTAAGATTCTGTTTATCTCACTGTGTCAAAGACCGTAACTGGAGCAAAAACCTTCTGCATAATGCAGCACCACAGAAAAATTTGTTTTTCATTCAAGGGCATATTATTAATAGTTAATAAATTCATGTTATGTTTATTTAATTCTCAGACATTTCAATTCCAGAAAGAAATTGTATTATTCCATTGTGACAACAAAGCTAAAAGAGAAAAACAAAATAATGTTATAATCAAAATAAATAAATTTGGTCATGAAAAATAAATGTTAAACATACCAACTTGCTTTAAAAGGCTAAAGGAAAATCCAATGTGAAATAAGCAGAATGTACAGCACTATGAAAATGAAATAACAAAACATAATACAAACAGCAGTCAGCCCTTCTTTGGAAGTCAATTATGCAGCGATGGCAGATACTTTTTCATCAAAATAAGCAATTCTGCCTTCTGCAGTCAGACCAGTCCCCTTTTTAACCACAATGTATGATGACTTGCTAAACAAGCTTTTACTTTTAATATTGTTGTAGAGTCACAGTGGAATTTTAATGTGGTGGCAGCGAGGACTAAAAACATAATTATGCAAAAGTATGAAATAGTGTTTTGCTTGCAAAACTGATACACAAAAAAGAAAATGTTTTTAATTGTAACACACCATAAGACTGTGAAAGACAAACAATAGTTTGTTTGATATATTTTGTAATAATTAGTTTTAAATAAAGACCATCTGGCTCTTGTGATTGTATGTGGTATAGAGTTACGATGATCTTTATTGGTGGCACTAAGATCCAAGGTCCTGGATTGGCGCAGCACAATAAATAATACCAACCCAGATGTTAAATCAATACCTAATAACTATTAAGTTCAAGTTTATTTATGTATATAGAGCGTTTTACAATACTACATTGTCTCACCGCAGCTTTACATTGTTGCGAGCTGAAACCCCCAGAGAACAAGCCATGAGACGGTGGCAGGGAAAACTCCCTAGTATTTGCTTAGTGTTAAAAGGACGGAGCCTTGTGAGGACCAAGGCTCAGTGGGGATGGGGGGGGATGTAGTGGTAACAATGTAGGACGGATGGGCTCATGGTCTTTGCAGTAGCATCCTGTCAGGACTATAAACCCAATGGAATCAGAATTCATGTCAGCAGTTAAATATTAAATACTGTTTCTAATGCAGTATTAATTCAACTGCATTTAGTGATCTGCATCTTTTTGTAAAGAAATTTAAAGGCTAAACATCACTTAATATTAAATTGTAAAATACAATAAAAACAGCAGAAGTTCCTAAAGTGTTAATGAATAGACTTTTATTCCCCTCCAAATTCAAGGAATATTGCTTAAAAGACTTTAACTTTGGAGTTTGTTTATCATATGTGATGTAGATGGTGGACAACAAGCCAAGAAGTTGAACCAATCCATGCACGGCCCAAAGATCACAAATTGTCAAAACAGTGGACAGAACTGGTCAACCTTAAAAGTGTACGTTGGAAAGAACTGCCCACTCAGTTTGTTATTTGTAGCATTCACTTCATACCAGATGACTAACACACATAGGATGTGGTAAGCAGGACTCCCACAATGGCTGGAACAGGAACTTTATTACAGATAGTATTAAAACTCAAACTGCCTCTGTCCGGCCAATGTAACTCGCCCAAAGTCACAGTCCTGTCCTATGGTGTTCTCTCTTCCACACATAAAGGCAGCCTCGCCACCATAACCGCATGCTTTTCAAACAATACAGACATTTAAAGATGTTAACGAGGTGTTTAAGCACCTGGTTCCTACCACTCTGAATTCCCATCTCTAATGACTGGCTCAGGTTGTGCTTTGCTGCTTTCTGATGCAGTCTCTTCTGGCTTCAAATCTAAACGGCTGAATGATACATGACACAGTCACTGCAAATTCATCCTTTTCATCCATTTGAAAAATATCTTCCAAATCTGACGAACCAGCGCTGGGAAATTCAGTCCAAGTCAGTCATTGCTGGCATTTAATAGCGCCGTTATTCAACGTATTACACCAGTGATGTCACACGGTAACTTTTTGGAGTTTACAGAGCGACCTTTGGTTGTTCTGCCAATTTACTTGAACTTCATTTTGAAGTTGGTGGTACTTGGCCTTTAACACAATTTTGTTTTAACATGAACTACAAAAGATAATCAAATTTAAAAAGAACATCAAGTCCTAATGTTCTCCAACGGTCCCTTCTCTTTAAAGCTATGCCTTAAAATCTTGTAAATTCTTTTTTGGGTGGGTTTTATTTCTGGCACCAGTTACATAACGTTGTTTGATGTCTGATCTGAATTCAAAGCAACAATAAACGGACAATAGCTATACTTAAAAATTCAGCCATATGCTCATTACATAGTGCCTCGCTTTTGAGCCGACTCACACTGTCAGTCTTCATATTTGACTCTCCTTCACAGCCTCTGATCATTCTGTATCGACCATGCACAAGACTTCAGACACTGGTTTCTTCAGCCTTGAAGACTGAAGGTTATTTGCAAGGCGAACATCACTTTTTTTTTTTTTTTAAACCAGTGGATGGCTTAGTAACAACTTTTCAGGGTATATTTTGGAACGTGTTTTCCTCCCACAAGTTACCACTTTCCTTTCAGTTGGCTGAATATGAGCAGGGGAAATCTGTGGGATGCTGGAACACAGATCTCATGCTGCAACAAACAAACACAATGATGGCTGCTAATATAGTGGCATATACAAAAATCCCCACCAGGATGCATTGCAAACAAACACACACTTAAAACACTACAGGATTATCTGCCACATATGACGACAAAACGAATGTACTCTCTTGGAAAGTAGAGTCAAATCACCCAACCTTTCCACCATTTTGCAAGTATTGGTTTGATTTTTTCTTTAAAATACAAAGGCTGCCTGATGCTTGGTAATAATTAATATTAGTAGAAATGAAAGCCATTCATTATGCAGCCTGCATACAGGAGACATGACCTTGAATCTGAAAGTGCCAGAATGATGCCGAGGACAAAAAAATAATCATATGAAAGAATCATTTTGATTTACACAGATTCAGAATTGCATCTGAGAATGTCCTAAAAAAGCATCAATTTTAATGAACGCACTAACAAAAATAAATGTAAATAATTGGATGATGTATACAATTTAACTGACACTGCGTGTGCTTGACACATTCATTCAGTCGGTCGGACCCTTGACACTCTATAGGCCAGTTATCCAAAAGTTCTGATCCATATTCTGATCCTGTGGTTATAGAACCAGACTTGTGACCCAAAAGGTCCCTGGTTCTATTACTGATCCCACCAAGTATTATAGCTTGGGCATAGGTGGGCCCACCTAACCCTGGGCAAGGCACCTAACCCCGGGCTTCCCGGGCGCCATATACAGGGTTGCCCACCACTCCTTGCATGCATGCCCACTTCACTTAGTGTGTGTATATGTGTGTTTCACTGCACGCCTGGGTAAAATGTGAAGGACTAATTCCCATGTGTAAGCACAGCAGACAAACCAGAGTTTCATGGAGATTTTTTTTTTTTTTTGAGGTAGATCAAGTATTGCCTAAACCCGATGATACAATAATGGGGCAATTAGTATCTCCAGTACCTCTTAGCACAGTGCTCAATACATCGATCACGATAGACCAATCGATTGCACAATGGCAGTTGATAAATGGCTGTATGGCTGTGGAACATTTTACAGGTTCGAGAAATGAAGGTTGGAGGGGGACAGGCGAGTAACTTGGTTAACTGCACTCATCAATTATCAGGCTGTGCGTTAACAATTCCCAGTCAAGTCCCAAACACGCACACTATTCACAAAAACATTTAAAATGTGACAATTTTTGTCCTGCGAACTGACATTCAAATAAAGTCAAGGGCCGTTATTGTATATGTGACAGCATTTTTGGATCAAACTACTTATGTGAATCAGCCTTTTCCCCCCACATGAAAATAATGAAGTCCAGATAATCGGTCCACCCTCACTGATGTTCATTTGGAAGCTTGTTTGAGAATTGGCATCAGCAGCTACTGTTCAGACTGCTCCCACCTGGCTGACACCATTCAGTGCAAATCATCAGAATGATAGTTTTTTTTTCAGTGGATTGTCTTCTATAGCTAATGTCAGTGTGATGTGTAAAAAGGTTTAAACATTAAAACTTTTTAAAAAGACCTGTACACTGGAAAATTAGATCTCAGGCCAGAAAAGTGTGGGCACACCTACCTATAGGGTAACTGGCTTACCTAGCAAAAACTTACCCAAGAACAGAGAGCCGCAGAATTGGAAATCGAACCTGGGACCTCATTGCTCTAAGGCAGTATTGCCAATCACTGTGCCACCATATAGTTCATAACCAAAAAGTGCATACAGCCTTAAATACTTATCTCAAATACATATTCCCACATCCACAGAAAAAGACACACAACAGGTATTCTTACAGTGTATTCCGTCTAAAAGATCACAAGTCTGTAGACTGTCCATGTATCAGATGTAAAAACCAGACCTATGATTATTAATGAGGGAAAACACAAACGTGCAACTCCTTGTTGTTCCTTTCTTTATTCAGTAGATCAATTGCCTGGACTGCAACAGACAAATGGCTTTGCAATCATACGAAGTACCGTGACTAATACAATTAGTCAGAAATAAAAACAGGGAATAGTTTCTCCATAGCAACCTTTGCCAAATAGTCTTTGGAGAGTGCAGGGCTCCGAAATGCAAATAAATTCTGAAGGATGTTGTGTTGCAGCATCGTAGAGGAGTGAGAGGTGCCAATCAAGACACTAACACTGTTACATCCACACTCACAAACACAATTAAACATAAGAACATCAACAGAGATTTATAAGACGAAGTGAAATTTATAACACAAATAAAGTCGTTTCCTAAAAAGAGTCTCTGGGGAGATGAAGCCATTACAAACCACTTACCACTGCCACCTAATAAATAGCTTTAGAGATGCAAGTGGGCAAAAGTATTGGGACACTTAGACATAACACTTATAGCTATTTCAAGACATCCTATTCCAAGTTGGTCTTTACTTTTGCAGCTCTAACAGCTTCCACGCCTCTGGTATGGCTTTCTACTACACAGCCATCCTGCCCCATTTGCACAACAATCAAACTATTAATTATGAAAATCTCTCTCGCTCTGTCTTTATATACGTGTGATATGCATGATAAAGTCCCACCCTTCTTTTTTCTGTCGAACCATGGGATACGCATGATAGAGCCCCATCCCCATGTCCCCCGATGGAGTCCCAACCCCCTTTTGTTTTCAAACATGGCCACCGCTTCACATAAAACCACAATTCCTTCAATTCAATACAAATTTCTTTATCAGGCAAGTGTTTGTTTTCATGAATCATATATTTCTGGAAAAATGTCAATGACAAAACTGTTGCTCTCAAACTTTGCAACATCGCTTTAACCTTTGTCTGCCAACACTGTGATACCTTTGGAGATGTGCTATCCGTTGTTCTTCGTCACGGAAGCATAGTTATACAGTCTGCTCAACAATATGCGTACTACATGAATAATTCCAGAGTTTATGATGGCGAGGATCGGCAACATGCTCACAACACTGGCTCAACTATGTGGCGTATGCTTCGCTTGCGGGTTGGCTAGTGTGCTTTAATTTCTTTTTAGCTCTTGTTTTTAAGTTCAGTTTTAAATGCATGAATAATTATCGTGAGCAATCAAGACTTGAGGCAACATGTGTATCTTATAATTCAAGTAAAACTGTAGTTAAATTGTTTGTTCCTTAACCTTAAAAACCCATAAAAATTAGCTCGAAATAAACAACATCGTGAAATGCTGGCTTTAAAAAGTTCTATTGTTTGAAACACAAACGCCTTCATCTTAAAACAAAGGCTACTCAATGAGTTTTTGCACCCAACAGGCTACATCTCATTTAAATAACATTGAACAACTGTCCATATAAATCTTACCTACTGGGTTCACATGTTCATGGCATTAAATATTCACAATGTCAGTAAGACTCACTGTTCTATTTCTGGGCTTCTCTTAGAAATACATGCCATATGGAAGGTAATGTTCAAAGTGCTTCCCTTTCCAATCATTACTTCTAATCATTTTTCCACCCATCTTCACCCAGTATGAATGACACTCTGGTGCAATCACTCAGTGGTGCATGATCTTATAATTGCGGTACAAGATAAACATTTTTATCATTTCTGTGCACCCATGTGGCCTGAAAGAGAATGACGAGTGATTTCTGTGAAAAATACACCCTCTTTGGTCCCTATTGAGGGTGTCCATAATCACTCATCCACAGATCTCGTGACCTTCTGATGGTCAAGCTTAAGTGATAAAAAGAGGCCGTTTAAAAAGTTTCAAGACATGCTTATGATATTCATCCAGTTAAGTCAAATAAAACCCCATTACAGCAAGTTTGTTGATAGTCCAAGCAATCTGGCAAAGTGAAGTCTATCATCAGCCACCTAGTGTGTGAAAAGCCCAACACCACATCTGTCTGTTTATGCTTTATTCACACAAAACCATGTGGACGCCTGACTGACTGCTATGTTGCTTAGTAACAGGGAAGTACATGACTTGCACAGTCCTTTCCTCCCAAAGAAGATAGGAAGACTTCTGGGCAAAGATAAAACTCCAGCAGGACCTTGCACGTCTGCTCTGCGCGTCTTATCTTGGGTACAAACAGGTCTCATTTCTACCTGCTCTGGACCATTTATCAAAATGTTCAACATGCAGACTTTCCAAATTTTCCCTGTACAGTGCTGTAAACTTATGCCCTATATTATATAATGGGTTGCATAATATTAGTACTGTTAAAAATAGTCCTTCGATTCATCGTTGTGTAGGACTACACCTACAAAAATCTCTCAGGACACCAGCAATGCAGTGTTGCTCCCACTCGTCCCTCATACAAACTTTTATCCTTTTTAAAGTTAAACGAAAATGAAATTAATTGGAGAATCTGTACTGTCAAAATCAGACTGTATTCATCTGGCTCTCAAACTGTTAACCAGCCATATACAGAACTGACACCACATCTCATCTCAATAAAGTCACTTTGAACAGGTTCAACAAATTTTGTTGTTGTTTCTTTTATAGAGATCATAAAATGGCTTGTCGTTTTATTTCACCTTGTTTCTATACAGATTATTACCAACAGCAACCAGAGTTACACCCTGCAGCTGAGGCTGTACCACAGCTCCTTCTGCTAAGTAGAACTGATTTTAGCTAATTACCAGCTTCAATATCCTACAAGGGCAGTCGCTATTGGCCAACATAGTCGATGACGTCAAGGCTTAAATACGTCAACATTTTAAGTTGACGCATCTGTTTTGTTTTTATTTTTAATTTATTGTTTTCTTTTGATTCCTAAAATGCATCCATTTAAAGAAATGCTTTTCCTTAACACGCATTATGTCAGTAAGTCTCCTGACATTGGTCAGCGCCATTAAAAAAAAAAAAAGTAGTAAAAAGCTTCACAAAAGTTTTCAAAGAGCAAAAGCCTTTAAAGTATGGAGTTATTTCGAATTGGCTGAAGACAAAAAAGGTTCGTGGTACACTGTACAAATCATTAATAGCAGCTCATGGCAGCACCAGAGCGATGCATGAACACCTTAAACAGGAGTACGTGGGCACACTATAAAGCCCCTGTGCGTTTCTATTTGTGTTTTGTTTTTTTCTTTAAAAGAGATTGACTTCTACCTTAGAATTTTGTATTAAATTAGTATCTATGAGTAAATGCTTAAATTACATCCTGGTCTTAATCTGTGTCCTAGGACCTGATTATGAGACATGTCCCTTATCTGTTTTCTTTTCATAATTAATTGTGTATGGAAGGTCATACACACACACACACACACACACACACACACACACACACACACCAAATATAGTTTTAATAAATTAGATGGTTTTGTTTCTCAAACCGTGAAAGTATTTCGTCAAATGAAATGGTAAGTGGCTATTTATTATTTCTGGCCAGTAAACATCGCATAAAAAATTAAAGATTAAAAACATAAATTATTTTCTACACAGAATCAAATAATCACTGTCTCATAACTCACTGATTAATCAGGGATTATCACAGCAACACCAAAAAAACACGTCAGTTCATTCCTGCTTCTCCAAAATAAGACTGTTTACCAACAAACACAAATTCAAAAGGTCTTAGATCATTGTGTTGTCCTGACCTCATTTCTTTGTTAGCTGCAATGCTAAAATATGAAAACCAGTCATTTTCAATTACTGAAAACCTGGCATTACACCAATAATGTGCACCTTACATATACAGTAGCATACAGTCAGCATTGAAGTAAAGACAAATAGTCAACAATCTTTGTTAACTGTAGACAGAAAACAACCCTACAAAAAAACAATATAAAATGACAAGTGTTTAACAAAAACATGACCGCTACGGAAAACTAAAAGACAAGGAATGCAGAATTTTTATCGAAAGCTTTGGACAGACAGAATACTTTCCAGCAAAAAGTGCATTACATCACACTGACCTGGCAAACGGTAAACACTATCGCACGGTGCCACAATTAGTTTTTCCGATTATGTGTATGAATGTGTGTGGACTGACATTTTTACATATTCTAAACAAGTAATTGAAAAGGGTTTGTAGCGTATGTGCTTATTATTTCCACTGCAAAAACAGCAGATTGGCTTATTGGCCTGTGTGAATTTTTAAAAGCCACTTGCCAAGAGATAAATTATTCATTTTTAAGTGAGCATTTATAACAATTACTTTCAAACAAATGCTTGTGTGTTTCGAAGTAGGAGCGAGGGTTTTGGTGCTGAACTGGGAGCTAATTAGTGACAGCATAAAAATGTAATCTCCAGGTTTGCTTTAAACTACTGTCTCTCATATCATCATTACGAACCACTGTAATTTGAAGGGTACATCTGTTATACGTGTGAAATAAAAAAAAAAAAAAAGTTCAGTAAGGCTTTCTTTAATGTCATAAACTACTAATTATTATTTCATCCTAAGTGTTCTAACAAAAGGTCATTATAAACTTGATCCTAGTATAATCTCTTTTGCATTGTTGGGATTTAAAATATGTTAATTATGTTTGACATTTTGAATGTACAGACTTATTGGTTAAATTTTTGCTTGACTTATTAATATGAAGATAACCCCAAGGTTCATCATTTGAATATTGATGACTTTAAAAAAAAGCGCTATCTAAAGCAAAAGTACAGTTCCAGGGCAAAAACAAAAACAGAATATCATAAATTGGTGTGTGTGTGAAAGTTCTGTACACAATGACAGTGAGTTTTGGACTGTGTATGCATCCATTGCCACTAAAAACCTTGCTAATTGATTTTCAGGAATATTTTGAGAGAGAATTGGTACCCATCCCACACTTTAGATCAAGCTTTTGGCTTTCACTCATGTTCCAAAGATAGTAGCCAAAACAAGATGAGGAAAATCAGTTTACTATTCATTCAAAGGGGAAAACACTGACACTAATCATGTTACA
The DNA here is from genome assembly GCA_025769995.1 of Xyliphius kryptos. Lineage (NCBI taxonomy): Eukaryota > Metazoa > Chordata > Actinopteri > Siluriformes > Aspredinidae > Xyliphius > Xyliphius kryptos. Next base: position 9,414 of record JAOUQT010127158.1, on the reverse strand, counting down.
ATGTGATCCTTTGCAAAAAGTGAAACGATAATTGTTGTTTCCCAGCAAAATAAAGTATCTGGATGACCATAAAAACAGCTAATTGGCTTATGTTTAAATACACAGATTTTTGCCAGTCTGAATGAATTCACTCACACAGTAGATTCTGACTAAACTGTTATATTTAAATTTCACTCATCTCTTCCCGGTCCGTGTGTGTACAAAATAGTAATCATTTTCACATTACATTTCATTTAGTTATTTAGCAGACGCTTTTATCCAAAGCAACTTACAAGTATCCCAACTTGGTTGGGATCACAACACAGGGTTGATACAGAATCCCTGGAGTAATGTAGGTTAAGGGTCTTGCTTAAGGATCCACATTGGTAACTTCAGTGGACCTGGGATTTGAACCCACAACCTTCTGATTGATAGTCCATCACCCTAACCACTGAGCTACGACTCCCTTTCATGTTATAATACATTTTGTATTTAAAACCTTAACATAACAATGAAAAAGCACAATGAGAGGCTGCGAGTGAAAAATAAGGTTGTTCATATGTTTCACAATTGTTTGAAACCTTGTGGCCATCTATCTAACTACTCATTAAAACGTCAGGTAAATGTTAAACGTGAAATGTTTTATTTTACAAAACACCAATTGCCCACATCATCTAAGATGCCTCTCCAATGTTACCTAATCACTCACGTCAAGAACATATTTCTACTTTTTATCAAGGTCACTTGCTGATTTGGCAAAATAACGTATTTCAAATCCATCATCATTAAAGTTTTTGGAAAGTATCAGTCAGATGTCCTATTTGCTGTTGACGTGCAACTCGTAGCATGCCTTACAACATTCACTCCAGATTACTGTTTAACTGCTCTTCTAACATTTCCACTCCAGGTCCTCTTCGAGCTTCAGTATTACGTCTTGATAAGTGCCTCTAATTTCTACCTGTTGTCTGTTCCATTTGCACAACAGCAAGTGAAATTGATTCCCAGTGTTGCTTCCTAACTGGACAGGTTGATTCACAGAAGTGTGGTTGACTTGGAGTTACGTTGTGTTGTTTAAGTGTTTCCTTTATGTTTTTGAGCAGTGTATAAATATATATTAATACACACGCACACGAAGAATAAAATAATATGGTATTGCAAATACAGTCGCTGATCTGTAGCAGAAGACATTCTCATAATAAACATATTTTGCCAGTTTGGTATTAAAACGTATAAAATAAGCAGTTATTCAAACCCATTTTCAAATAATCTGTTCACTGGCAGATTGTTTGCACAATTCCATCATGTGAGGCCTGACAGCTAAGTGGAAAAAATCAATAGTGAGAATAAGTTAACCATTTGTTAAGCATTAGGACTTACTGTGTCACATCTGTGTAATTTTATTATCTCTTCACGAACTGCTATAAAGAAAAGGCAAGCTTTCATGCAATTTTCAGTAATGTGCACTTTAAAAACAGGGACACTCATCAGTGCCAAAAAGCATCAATCCTTCTGTTCATATATATAAATATTCCTGCAAAGTGGTGGGTTGTGAAAATTCTGTCTTCTTAGCAACAAATATTCTAAAAGAGAAAAGACATTTTTTAATAAACCCATCAGCATGTAATACAACTCAGTTAATGGATAAAACTGAATTAACTGGATAAAAGGACAAAAAGAAAAGGCCGACAGACATGCCTGTCAAAAGAAGCAAAATAAAAACAACTAGCCAACATGCAGTGCAGCATACGGTGCATAATTGAGCTCTTCCCCAGTAGAACACTGCTGGTCCCATTTCTGTCTCACCACCAAAAACTCCGGAAGGATTCATATAGTCAGATACGACTAAAAACAACGGACAACACGTCTCCGAAGGTATCCCAATGTTGGCAAATGAAGCTTACAGACATGTTGCAAAAGTTCAGAAGCAACAGTTTCGTCAAATGACATTTTTCCAGAAATATGCAACTGACAGAAACAGTTACCTGATGCAGGAATTTGTAGAACATTAAAGGAATTGTTGCTTCATGTGCAGTGGTGACCATGTAGGAAACAAAAAGGGAAGTGGGGCTCTGTCGTGCGTATCCCATGGTTACCATATACATACGCACACACATATACATATACACATACAGGGTTTGGACAATAAAACTGAAACACATTTTAGTGTGGAAGGTTTTAGAGACAGGATTCCCACAATACAGCACTGGTTTTATGGCTAACAGTTTCCACAGCTACACCATGCACTTCTTATGGAAACTACAAATGTGTCTGTCGTCCCACCAGTCCCGTTGTCGGTCTCTCTCTCTCTGTGCCGTATGACGTCAAAGCTTTATTAAGTGGCACAGAGCATCAGGCAGAGCAGAATCAGGTATGCTAATCAGGATCGCTGATCTACGCATTGGCTCCGCCACCCCCCCACAGCCTTATTCACCTGACTAACAAGATGACAGGTAGCAGTTCTGACATTTTTTCTATTGTGCATAACTCTGAATGCATGTCTTATAAATCCACTGATCCATCTTCGCTATTGTTATTGAAAAAAGGCAGAAGCCTGAAAAAGGTCCATGATGTAATAGCAGAAATGCTCAAAAATGGTGGGTTTCAGAGGTAGAACAGTAACCCACCATCTGCTGCTCAAATCGGTTGAAAGTAACTCATGTCTTTCTGAATTCTTGCCTACAGATATTCTTGTATCATAGTAAGGTTCATTGGCAGATGTTGAGTAGGTCACACAAGCATGCTGATGGAAAAGAAAGTTTGGCAGGTTTGTCTTTAGTCAGACAGACATTATCTGACTTCAAACGGTTCAAAAACATAAGATCTCTTCTATATAAAAAATCATATGGGTAACTAGGGGTAACACTAGAAGCAAAAACATAATCTTGATTCATTAAGAACAGGAAACTCATCTACAATTCTGAAAGAACACACTGCTTTCCTGAAGCCAGTTTTCACCACTATGACTTTATTTTCTCAATAAAGAACCTGTGATCTGGCTTGCAGCAAAACTTTAATCTATTTAAAATGTATACTATGCACTAGGACAGCAGATGGTGCCCTGTATTTGTGGACAGTAAAGGCATGCGCTTAAATACAAAACAATGCAAGCTTTTTTAATGGTCAAGTCATATTATTAAAAAAAAAAAGAAATGCTGTGAACAAATTTCGACAAAAAGGTGGGAATTATTTTAAGAATAAAATAAGCAGTAATGCATGACAGCCATGCAAAGATCAGTATAAGCCAATGTGTATTCCATACAGAACAAGAATAACAATTCATTATTTATTTAAAATTTGTCCTCAATTTCACATTTTTAAGAAAGGAGCCATTTTGGACAAGTGGAAAACTTTGAAACATTTTTTGAGCAGTGTAGAATTTAAACCTGTATTATAGACTGGTGACATGTCAGTTGGTACAACCAAAGATTTATTATATAAAGAATATACTAATTTTATATGATCTAAAATGATAAACAAATAGATTTATATAAATCATTCAAATAGTATTTAAGCTATATATTACATTTTAATTTATAACTAATAAATTTATTATGGGCGGCATGGTGGCTTAGTGGTTATAGAGAGAGGCTAAGAGGCACATTCGCCTCTCAGCGCTGGGGATTCCCAGTTCGAATCCCAATCTGGGTCAAGTTTGCATGTTCTCCCCGTGTCTGCGTGGGTTTCCTCCGGGATCTGCGGTTTCCTTCCACAGTGAAAGGTCTCCAGTATATAAATACGCCATCACATTCAGAATTTCCTTAGTATTTAAATACCTGATTTAAAACAATAGTTTAATGTGCTCAGATGGTTGTGCCACCTTACGTTCTAAATGTCTGAGATGCAAAAACTTTGTAAACGTTATATAGTATAGACTTAAAATATGATCAAATGAAATGGGCTTTTTTGAATAAAATAATGCAGGTTTTAAATATATAGTTTTAAATTCAAATAATGCACTCTGACACAAAATGTTCATGTCATGTCAATGAACCTAACCTATGATTCATGATGGCTTCACCACAAGTGAGAATAAGCAGCAACAATAGTAAAGCTGGTTTGTCACCCTGCGTTTCTACATTTTCCTTATTTTCTTTGTTCCTCTCAGAGTGATCACCCTTTTCCTTTTTTTTATTTCAGTGACATCATTTTCTGCACTAATGGCTTATCAAGACACTGGTGCCATTTGGGTGGCTCCAACCAACCCTGCAGAGACAACACTAATGATTAGTACATCACTGCTTATAGCCAAAGCCATATGACAGGGTTTTTTTCAGTTTTGCTGCCACTGCCAAAGACAAGAAATGAAAAGGGGAGTGAAGGAGAAGGATGCTGCCATGTGTCGGCAATATTTCTTTGAGGAGTATTATTTAACTCCCTGCTGTTTCAATGGATGAGATTGAGATAGCACCCAGTTTCTAGATTTCATGCATTGGTCCTATAATGTCAAATTTCCTCCAGAATTCTGCACAGGCAATGTCAAGGGCAGTGTGATTCCCTCCAAGGACAGTGCTCCCACTTTCTACGGACAAGAGCTCACAGAATCCCTTGATTGGCTAGCCATGACTGATAGAGAGAGAGAGAGAGAGAGATCACATGCCACTCTTCCATCCCTGAATGCACAGCAGAATCAGTGAAAACAGACACTGGGATCTTAAGATGATTTAGTGGAAGCTTTTCTATTGCACCACTTAAAACAATCAAAAGCAACAAATATGCAAATATTCACTTAAAAAAACCTTCAAGAAAATGCATCCACACAAAACATAGACCAACAGCAGGTTATAATATTTTTCAGACTGAGAAATCCAAGTAATTTCAGGATCTGACAAAGAGGATGATTTTTATTTTCTGTGTCTTTAGTGGGGTGAGGCAAAGACACAAAAGTATATACACCTATAAGATCGATTATGACATGTGGGCCCACACATTTCTGACTTGAGACGGGCCATTATATTCTACCAGGATTCATCTTTTAAAAATGTTTTCCCAGACATGTTGAAATTATTAGTAATACAAGGCAAACATTTTGATGATTCTCACTAAACGGTGTCAATTCACAAACAGGCTTCCAAATGATCATCAATGAGTGACTGATATCTGGACTTTCATGTAGGGAAAAGGCTGAGTTACATGAGTAAGTTCATCCAAAAAATGCTTTTCTTATGTTTGGATACTTTTCTTCAGCCAGCAAGTTTCCAAACTGCCCAACAGAGGCATCTGACTTCATTTGAATGCGAGTTTGCAAGAATAAAATGGTCTTCCGAAGTAGATCTGACATCTATATGTAAAAGGAGATCTGAATCCTCTCGAGATTTTTCCATTTATGAACCAAACAGCCACTTCTGCAGAGGTCTTCCCCAATTCGAACAAAAATTTGAGACACATCCCTTACTTCGGGCATTTTTAACATTTTAGAGCACATTGTTGGCAGGGGGCACGGCCAATCACATTTGTGAATGGTGTGTGTGCGCATGTGTGTAATAATACTTCTGATACTGTGCACGAAATACCAGAATTTCACGCACATTTGCGCATTGATATTTAAAGTGCGAATGACTTGACTGAACCGCCAAAGTGCGTACAGCCTGACTGTGGTGAAAAGCGCAGTTCACGAGACACTCCCGTCTCAGTGTCTATTTTTCGAACCTGTGGAGTGTTGCACAGTGATCGACTGGTCGAATGCGATCGACATATTGGGCATGCCCGTTTTGACATCCCATTCTCAGTTAGTTCCCATTTTGCAACAATAACAGCTTATTATTTATTCTTCAGAAAATCTTTACACCCATTTATTCAGAACTAAGTTTGTATGGTCAGGCACTGATATTGGGTGAATGGGTCTAGCTTGCAACCCTTATTTTCTGTTGATGCAAGTGCTCTATGCAGGCTCATTAAGTTCTTTCACACCACCTAATAGCAATCATCTTGCTTTGTTACCAATTTAGAAGTATGCAATTTGATTAAAATCTAGAACAAGGCACGCTTGATTTTATTCACCTATGGCGATGGGAAAAATAAAACTTAATTCAATGATTAAAAGGGGTCTCCAAGAAATTAAGATGTGTCTCAAAGTGTAGTTTTCATGATGTAAACACGTATGGTTTCCCCAGTGTAGCAATATGACGCAGGTAGCAACAAAATCTTAACACATCTTCGGAAATGTATGACCTTGAGAAACACGTTGTAGCCAGTGAATTATATTGCTGGTGATCCTATTACCCAAAAAAAATTCCCAGCATATAAACTGGTAAATATTTATTGCACATTAGTGGTGACCACGTGGTTGAACTTTTTCTTTACTCCATCCATAATGCTGTTTGGGTTTGGGCTCTCATCACCTCTACCCACCAACTGTCGCTAACAGCTGCTGATGAATGATGGATTTAGGTTGGAACGGGTGTGTGTGTTACCTCTAGCACCCCTTTGTTTGCAGAGTCTGAATCCCAATGTGTAAGTATTGATTTCGATTAAACCAATCTGTAATTTGTCACAGGATGTTCACACTCCAAATGCTAAATCATACAACAAATGGCTTTTCATGTACACTGTAAAGATGGCACAAGTTTACCTTTGTACACATTACAATTCAATATACAAAATGCAAACTATGACAGACAACAATGCTAACCACGCACATGAACAGATATTACCAAACATGCAGATGGAATTTGTTCCAAGTGGCAGTAATAGAAATGAGGGCTGTGCTGGATTTGGGTGAATTTGGGAATGATGGAGCTTGAAGTAAAGGGTATCTCTTTATACCAGGACTCTGTAACTGATTTTTACCCTGGTTTTGTTTACCACTTGCCTGTACTTGTCTTTGACGATTAATTGCTATGCATGGTAATGGGAGCTGCCCACACCTCTCCAGTTCTTTTTCTTAGGGGAGATGTTCTTGTATGCGTGTACAGCTCATTAAAAATGTATAGATACATGAAAAACAGAGGGGAGGACGAAATAGAAATATGGCTTGCCATATGGTAATAAGTAGTTCTTACACATGTACATGACAAACATAGAAAGACACACAAAAAATATTATATCAGAATTTCTTGCTCAATTAACAGTAGGAAATAAATATATACACCTAAAAATTGGATCTTCGTTGGGTTTAAAAAACCTGCCTAATGTAAATTTACTGTCCATTTACTGTTATAGAGTGAAAAAATACAATTAGGATTGAATTATTCTGACCATTATGGTAGAAAATAAAATTGAAATTTTTTCTTTTTATGTTTTAAATCGTATCTTGAGCTAATTATACCTTGTTTATTCCCTGATTGAATTGCAATTATGTGCACCATCTTCATTTTCTTCATATATTTATATTTAATAATATAGTTCTTTACCATCATCATATCCATCATCACAGTCATGTGCTACTTATCCGTAACAGAACTGAAGAGGGCAGCCCATATGTTCCTTTCTTGGCTCCATTTCCTCCTCACTTCTAAGGGATCCAGAAGAATGCCCTGGCCAGCTGAGATCCATAATCCTCCAAACATGTCCTGAATCTGCCCCAGGGCCTCTTCCCAGATGTTTGTGCCCAGAACACTTCCACAGTGAAGCAACCCCAGAGGGTATTTGTTCACGAAGTCCAAACATTTCAACCGACTCCTTTTAATGAAGAGCAGCAGCTCTATCTCAAGCTCCTCTCAGATATCTCAGATTCACCCTCTATCCCTATGGCTGTAACCAGCCACCCTGCAGCGAAAACTCATTTCCACTGTTTGTATCGACGTTCTCATTCTTCAGTCACTAGCAGCTCTCGCAACCAGAGGTGAGAGTTGAAACAAAAATTGACTGGTAAATTAAACGCCTTGCCTTCTGACTCAACTCCCTCATCACCATGATGGTCAGGTACTGCATGACTATAGCCTTCTCCCTGATCAGCCTATTGATCGCTCATTCAATGTTCCGTTCACTTATTAAGTTGACTGGAAAGTTAACATAGAAACATTAAAATGTAAGCAATTTAATTTAATTTCAATTCTGGCTTTTCCCCTTATGACACTGACTCAGCAGATTCACTTTTGGTATTTAAAGAACATGCCATTTAAAGCCACTTGGCTGACAGAAATAATTTCACTTATAAGAACTCTGGTTCCATGATGTGATGGCATGCATTTTGACATCTATTTGAAATAGTGGGCCCATTCACAACTTTATAGACTAAAATGAAGAAGGTCTTAAGTTATTCATCATGATATTTAACCCAGTTATTGGTATTTTTTAATAATGGTAGTTCACACATCCTTTGCATAAAACACTGCATAATTAAAACATTGCTTAATTTAAAGCAGGCATGCCCTATGCCCTATGTACTTCCATATGTTTATGATGCCTAACTCCCCCTGCTGGTAATTTGTATTTATTCATCATTTTTGCATACAACAGATTTTCCATAAGTAAATTTTGTCACATGACTTAGTGTTCAGTGTCTTCAGAAAAGAGTTGGAAATTTAGTGCATGCTTGTTGTTATTCCCTTCTGTTGTTAATTCTTGGAAGGTATTGCTTGCAAGTTATATTTATGATTACATTTAATCATTATACGTGTAAAATTAAAGTTCTTAATATGTTTCATATAAATATGTGTCGGCTAGCAATTACGTTTGGTCATCAGCTAGCAACCACTGAGCTACCACTTCGCAATTAATATACAGATACTTGTACATTAATTTAAAGACAAAATGTATGTGGCACATTTTCGTACAAACATAAGAAAATGTGCCACATATTTGTCAGCATTTTTTTTTTTGGTTCAACATACTTATGTGAATCAGGCTTTTTATCAATTAATATTATACTTTTTTTTTTTTAAATAAATGCATCTTGTGTATACTATTCAAGTGTTTAAAATAAAAGCAGTTGTGCATACATTAGGGAAGCTTAGACTACGCTTACAAATAAATTTCACAAAGAGCTTAGACATCATTATTATTAGGCTTTGGCCATAGGATGCAAGTTTTGGAGCTGTATACACATTTCTACAAATTCTGCAACATCAATCACTAGCCATAAACTTGCTGCCCAACAGTGGAAACTTAAATTCCTATGGAAAAAAAGGCCAGAGGAAGAAGTTTACACAAATTTCTAATGGTATTAAGAAATTAAGCAGAAATCTTTTTATTAAATATGAATTCCATTTAAATTATTTTGTTCATTTATCAAAAAATTATTGAAATGAATTTAGTATTAAGTTATTTGCAACTGAAAAACAGCGACACAATGTAATTTAATGGGCAACCATTCATCAAAGTAAACTGCTTGTTTTTGCTACTGACAGACTTGTAAATGTTAATGGGAGTGTCTGGCAACATAGAAAAGATCTTTACATAAATAGACTAATGACCAGCAGTCCATAAGTTGCTAAAGAAACAGTAATTTTAGCACTATATATATATATATGCTCTTTTATTTGTTCCCTTTATTTT
>JAOUQT010127061.1:0-19090 GCA_025769995.1 Xyliphius kryptos | reverse complement strand
GGTAGCATGAGGCGGTGTCTACAACCCACACAAGTTGCTCAGGTAGTGAAGCTTATTCAGGATGGCACATCAATGCCTGCTGTGGCAAGAAGGTTTGCTGTGCCTGTCAGCACAGTGTCCAGAGCATGGAGCAGATACCAGGAGACAGGCCAGTACACCAGAAGACATAGAGGAGGCTGTAGGAGAGAACATCCGCCGCCTCATCAGGAGGCATTGTAGGGAAGTCATGCAGGTACGTGGAGGCCACACACACTACTGAGCCTCATTTGAACTTGATTTGGATAATTTCCACTGTTGTTGGATCAGCCTGTCATTTGATTTTCCACTTTGATTTTGAGTATGATTCCAATCCAGACCTCCATGGGATAATTTTGATTTACATTTTATTTTGTTCTTAACGCATCTACTAAATAAAGATTTACAACTGAAATATTTTATTCATTGAGACCTAGGATGTTTTACCTTAGTGTTCCCTTTATTTTTGAGCAGTGTAGATACCTATGATTAGAGAGGTCAAGAAAGTCATCTGTTTTAATTGATATTGATGAATACAGCATAAATTTGATGATAGGTTTTCTGACAAAAGCAAAACTAACAAACTAGACAAATACAAATTAAAACCATGTACATTAAAAGCTATAAACATGTATCTAATAAATGTGTTTATTTAAAACAAGTTATTAATAAACTGGTCTTCGGCGACGTAATCTAGTCCGGATTTTAAAGTGAACACTGATAATTAAGCAACAGGCTACTGGTTTAGTGCTCAACAATCAAGTTGGGATGCAGTATGACATGATGATTCACATCGGTGGCGGATCACAGACAATTTTTCTTATTTCTTATAAAAATGGAAAAGCTGTCATAGGTGTGAGTTATTGTCAATAATGTCCTGGCGGGAAAAACGGCAGTTATAACTTTAAGGACTAAAACTACCTGTTTATAAATAAAGTAACACGAAAAGATGTGCATTATTTTGAATAAATCACCGGAAAGTGGTGTTATTAGGTACAGCGACAAGCAGATTGCCATTACACATCTTTCATGTGATTTATTCACCATTATGCATAACCATAAGTGCTTTATTGCTTTCATAAAATGGTTACAAGCACACTATATACCAAACCGGATTCCAAAAAAGTTTGGACCCTACAAATTCACAACTAATTGTGAATAAAAACTGAATGCAATGATGTGGAGATGGCAAATGTCAATTTTTTTTTGTAATAGAACATAGATGACAGGTCAAAAGTTTAATCTGAGTAAATGTAACATTTTAAATAGGAAATATGTTGATTTAAAATTTCAGTGTCTACAAATAAAAAAAAAAAGTTGGGACAAGTAACGATAAGTGTCTGGAAAAAGGAAATTGAGCATATAATGAACAGCTGGAAGATCAAGTAACACTAATTAGGTCAACTGACAACATGATTGGGTATAAAAAAAAGCTTCTCAGAGTGTCTGTGTCTCTCTGAAGCCAAGATGGTAGACGTCATCTAGATCTCATCTCTTTCAGGGAAGACCCTGCATTTTTCAACAAGATAATGCCACAACACATTCTGCAGCAATCACATCATCATAGCTACATAGGAGAAGGATCTGGCCAGCCTGCAGTCCAGTTCTTTCACCTATAGAGAACATTTTGTGCAACATAAAGAGGAAGGTGCGACAACGAAGGCCCAAGATGATTGAACAGTTAGAGGCCTGTATTAGACATGAATGGAAGAGCATTCCCATTTCGAAACTTGAGAAACTGCTTTTCTCTGTCCCCAGACGTCTGTTGAGTGTTGTAAGAAAAAGGGGGGATGCCACAAAACATATATTTCCCTTAAAATGATACATTCTTGCAGTTCAAACTTTTGATCTGTGTTCTATTCTGAATGAAAGATGTTGGCACCTCCACATCATTGCATTCAGTTTTTATTCACAATTTGCTTAGTGTCCCAACTTTTTTGGCATCCGGTTTGTAAAACAAAAACAAGGTTTGATTAATAAATGAGTTTACTGAAATCTTCCGTGACTTAAGCTGCAGGGTGGGCCATAAGTATGGATACACCCTGATAAAATGGAAGTGGCTTACTTTTTCAATAATGTAGCCTTATTCATTATAGAGTTATTGACACTTTTGTGACAGTACCAACAACCATAACCCACATACCGCAGAATTGCTTTCGGTGTGTCAAAAGTGGGAGAAGAGAATCAATTCAACACAATTGGCAGCAGTTTGAGAACATCCTTTAGTGGGTTACTGTCATTGCTCCATGTCAAGTGTTTCAATGACTCAATAATGAATAAAACTACATTAACAATGAGCACACCATAGTTATTCCTGTGCAATTCTTTATGTGTGATGTGTCACATGACTCCCCTCCCATTTAAGAAGTGAAGTTAAATCCAAAATGGTGGCTTTGCAGATGACTGCCATGGGCTTCACCGCCCATGTACTATTATGCCACAAACGTTAAGGTAATATCTAACCACCAAAAACTGCCATCCAGTGGCCAAATTACAGTTTCGGGAAATGGTTTGCTGTTTATATTAACATTTATTTTATGATTTAAAACATATTGTATGTCACACGCTGATACAAATGTGTATGACTGGAACTACCCGTTTTATAAGCAAGAATGACTAAGCCATAGCTATATAAGCTATACAATACTGACCAAATACTGTGTTTGTGTGCGTGTGTGTGTGTGTTTGTGTGTGTGTTTGTTTGTGTGTGTGTGTGTGTGTGTGTGTGTGTGTTACCTTATCCAGCACTACGTCACTAATAGGAGGCAGCCCCTCTGGTTTGTGCAAACTGGCACTAATGAACTGGAAGCCCAGCAAAAACTCTCGGTCATATTTTTTCTTTTCCTCTGGATTTAGAGGTTTCCATTGCTCTATGATAGAAACAAAAAAAGTCTCATTATATTCTCTCGTAAATATCTATTCTCATGTTAATTGTTAAAACCTGATTTTTATCAACCTTATTAATATCATAACTATTTCCACTCTCATCTCTTGTAAGGGAAAACAATAACTGAGACTTTACAACCTACAAATGTGTAAATAAACTAGTAGCTTCTCATGAAAAAAAGTGTTCCAAAAGCAGCTCTTAGTGTCAAAAAAAAAAAAAAAAAAAAAAAAAAAAAAAAAAGTTGGTGACCCTTGAATAGAGGATAAACTGAGCCAAAGAAGGTCTTGACCTTGATTTGGCAAAATTTCCTCTAACTAGACTCTACTGAATTCTAATTAATTGCCTCAGCTTTACAGACTTAAAACAACAAATGTAACAGAATCAAAATAGTCAACATGACCCTGATGCAAGATCTCATTTATGAAGTGCACATGCAACATTTCTTGGTAAATATAAGCTTATAGACACATTTGAATGGTTTCTGTGCGCATATCTCTCCTAACTAACATGGATGTCTGGCAGTAAGTACACTTACACTTCTACAGTACATTAATAAGTTTCTTTGTGTAAACACAATCATGATCACGCACCCTGTTTGTACTGGTATTTCTGCTCACTGGGTGTCAATGGAGTTGAACTCTGTGGCTGGATGTTCTCAGCATCAATATTGTCCTCCTTCTCCTCCCACGTCTTTTCTACTTCCTCAGCTGGAGGCGGGGTCTCTGGGACAGGCTCAGACTTGACCAACTGTACGGCTTCTGGCTGTGGGGGCATGGGCTAAATTATAAACAAATATGTTGCATGAGTCTTAAGCAGTTATTCAAAAAAATTGGAAATCAGAAACAAAGACAAACCTGCACACTAATAGAGGTGTGTATCTTCAGATTTAACTACATAAACAAACATTTAACAACAGTGCTCAAAAAAATGCAGCAGCTCAAAACACTTGAACACAACGTAACTTGTGAATCACTTTCACATGCTGTTGTGAGAGGCACTTAGCAAGACAACCCCTATAAAGGAGTGCTTCTGCAGGTGGTGACCACACACCTTTTCTCTTTAATTATCCTTTCTGGCTGATGTTTTGGTCACTTTTGCATTTGGTCAGTTCTCTCACCATAGAGGTAGCATGAGGCGGTGTCTACAACCCACAGAATCTGCTCAGGTAGTGCAGCTTAATCAGGATGGCACATCAATGAGAGCTGTGGCAAGAAGGTTTGCTGTGTCTGTCAGCAGTGTCCAGAGCATAGAGCAGATATCAGGAGACATGGAGGGGGCCGTAAGAGAGAACATCCGCCGCCTCATCAAGATGCCCAGGCGTTGTAAAGAGGTTATACAGGCATGTGGAAGACACACACACACTACTGAGCCTCAATAGAACTTGTCTTGAGGAATTTCCACTGAAGTTGGATCAGCCTGTAATTTGATTTTCCACTTTGATTTTGAGTATAATTCAAAATCCAGACCTCCATGGGATAATATTTTTGATTTACATTTTGATCATTTTTGTTCTCAACACATTTCACTATCTACTAAAGATTTTCAGCTGAAATATTTTATTTATTGATATCTAGGATGTGTTTAGTGTTCCCTTTTTTGAGCAGTGTATATCCATACAGATGCATTTACATAACCACAAAAAATAAATTAATTGAAAATGAACACATCAATCTGGCCTCCTGCCTAATCCTCTGTCTGAACATCAGCCTACTCATCCATCTGTATACCCATCCATTCAGTCCAGCAGTCTGTTTAATAGTCGGCAACTGGATGGATGGGTACGCACATTCCATATACCAATATGCTGTCTATCTAGACTCACCCGTCCATTTTGCACACCCTTCCAATCCAGCCATCAGCGCACAAATTCTATCAAGCCTTCTTCCCATCCATCCAATCACCCATTCATCCACTCATTATCCATCTATTTATTTGTACATCCGATTATCCTCCGGTTCATCTGTCCCAATAATTCATCCAGCCACCTACCTGCCCATCAACACCCTTGCTTGCCACTACACTTACTCATAGATCTCTATATTCATTTATCCAGTATCACAATAGATTGTACTCACCTCTTTAAAAGCATCCAAGATGTCACCAGTCTCTTTTTTGTTAAGATCCTTTAACTTCCTTTTCTTCTTTGGCACAGAAACAGCTATTTAAAAAAAAGGAAAACAAACGTAAGGTTTATAATCTAATAGACTTATAATAGAATATTCAATTGCATATGTTGTAATTGTGATCATAAATATTTAAAATGTTCTCCCTTAAGCATATGGTAAAGTCAAATCACAGAAGCTCCATTACTAGTGATAAAATATATAATCAACAAACCTCAAATGTTATTTCAAACCCCAAACATTGCGAGATCCTGCACTATATTTGCTGCTAAAATTACGCAGGTTTAAGAGTTTAAAAAGTGTTCAATACCACATGTAGTGTTTATACACGTGTGGGATGGGTTTATGAAGATTAAAACATATACAGTGGAGGAAAGAAGTATTTGATCCCCCAATGATTTTAAAGTTTGTACTCTGATAAAAAATTACAGTCTGTTTTTTTAAATCTAGAAAAATAAATAAAAACATATATATTTGCATTTTATTGAAGTAAGTAAGTATTTGATCCCCTAAACATCATGACTAATGTTGGCTCCCACACTTTTAATTTTTTTGTATTAAACCTTTTGAAGTCAGCGGGGGATCAAATACTTATTTCCTACACTGTATATATAATGAAACCATTATAACGTTGCTACATTGCGGGGTCTCTAGAACGTAACCCCCCGCAATACGTTCATGCTCAAAATCACAGGTTTAGTTAAATTATTGTTTAAAAGTAGTGGAGATTAATGGTTAGGTTCAGGATTTTTATTAGTTCTGGTTATCGGTACATGTCAAAGATTATTCCGAATATGTGTTGGCACGTTCAAAATGTTACCACAAACATAATTCACAAACACAACTGCTGCACAACTTCGACAAAACCGTCCGTGTTCGAGCTACCTGTGCTGCCTCAGTGCTGCTCTAATTCCCAGGGAACCCAAATCTTCCAACAAATGTTTTGAATTAGGTGGATCCTTCAACTTACGTGTATCACTTTCACTCGTGGTCCATACTCCACCTCTTTACTGAGCTACCCATAACATGACATGCTTAATGTTTACAGCTAAGGTGCTACTCGCAACCTGGTTCAGGTGTAAAGCTTGCGCTTCGCTTAATTGTAGTTCTGCCTTGTGTTGCTTGGTGTTGTGCATTTCTATAGGATGTATGTACAAATACCACATACTGTATCCTCCGCGTGCACGTACCGAACTGTGTGGCCCGTACTGAACGGTTCGGTCAATTACATGTACCATCAACCCCTAATTTTTATGTCTCTATCCATTTCTCTCTCCCGTATCTCTCTCTATGAGAAATGCTCAAAATAATGAAAAGGTTGCAGTGCATTCAGAACTCATTTAAAGCAATGAAAACAAGTTATTCATGTTCATTTAGAAACAATTACACTAATTAGGAAGTGTTCAGAAATCAATATTTGGTGGAATAAGCATGATTTTTAATCACAGTTTTCACACATCTTGGCAGGCTTTCCACCAGTGTCTTACACTACTTTTGGGTGACATTACAAAACTTTCAGTTTTTATTTGTTGCCTTGATTTAAAAAAATAAATGACCTCTTTCTTTTTACGTTAAAGGTCATGCACTCACCTTGCATGGTGCTCTCAGGAGCAGTGATGGGTAGAGGTGTATCTTGTTCCTCAGATGAAGCAACAGTCTGTGAAGAGACTGGGCTTACCTTGGTTCTTGTGTCTAAGTAATCCTTGGTAATAGGTTCCATACCACTAACAGTGTTCTTGATGACATGCTCACAGGTTTGCATTGCAATTGGAGGAAGACTTTCCTTTTCAGAAAAATCAGGTATTTCCTTGGAAGATGTTGCAGGAATCTGCTTTGAAACAGCTGAAGGGTTGCTTTTGGCAGCAGTTGGAGCCACCAAGGGGGCAGGGGCGTTACAAATTTCTGTGGAGACAGGGGTGGCAGGAGCCATCTTGACCTTGTTGGCAGTGGTGGGAGCCTCCGTAGGGATAGGAACAGTGGAAGCCTCTGTGGGGACAGGAGCGGTGGGAGACATCATAGGGGACGAAGCCACTTTGACTTCATTGATGGTGGTATGCGTGGCAAGGACCTCCTTGGTGACGGAAGCGGTGTACCCCTTTGTAGAGGTAATTTCCATGGCAACGACATTGTGGGCCTCCGTGGCAGCAATCAAAGGTGGAGGAGTATCCTTGACAACATGTGTGTATGCATTCACCAAGGAGATGGGTGTGGGTGCATCGATGGGAGTAGAGATAAGCTCCGCCTTGCAAACAGGTGTGCGTTCCCCCTGGCCAGCAGGTAGTGGTGCCTTATTGTCTGCTATTGTCTGGGCAGCAGAGGACATCTTAGAAGTCAGAGCTGACGTACTCTTATCAGCCAGCACTGGAGTAGCCTTAGCGGTTTGCAGTGCGATGTCTTTGGCAGCCACTGATGTAAACTCGGCAACTATTGCCACACTCTCGGTCTTGGCGGTGGCTGTCGGGATTTCCTTGGCGGCGGCTGTCGGGATCTCCTTGGCAACTGCTGAAGGGGGTTTTTTAAGAACTGATGCAATGGTCTCCTTGGTAGGTGGTGTGTCCTTGACAGCAATATGCTTTGCCACTGATGTAATAGCGAGCGAGGTCTCATTAATAACCTGATTAGATTTTTCATTTACAACTGAAGACATGGTTTTACTAGTCCTTTCAAAGTTTTTTTCCTTAACAGGCAGGGCCTCTTTTGTAACCTCTGGTTCAGCTAAAGGACTAACATCCCTGTTGTCATCTGTTGTTAAACCATTTACCAACTGTAGCTCCTCCGGCTGCACAATTGGCGAGTCTACAGTTGGCTCTGCACTCACGGTAGGTACAATGAGTACCACTTTTACAGCTTCTGCTCCATTTTCTTTAGTGCATGATGAGACTGAATTATTTGAGGAAAGTGACAATAATTCCTGTTTGACATTTTTAGACTGTATTGTATATGAAAGCCTGTCGATTGAAGGAGGTGGGGCATCAACCGTATCACTGATTGGGCTGGTAGGAGGAGGAGTAGGTGGAGCATCGGGAAAAGGGTTTTCCCCTGGGGGGATCGGGAATTCTAGAGACACTGCAGCATTAACTCTTTCATCTATAAAACAAAATGCAAAGACAGGCAAATATTAAAACTAAATAAAAGTATTCATTTATAAATGATTTGGCTAGTTTCTTGAACCCCTAAGAATTGTCAACATTTCTGCATCAATTTGACAAACCTTTCAGCATTTTTGAAAAAACCTTCCACAAATAAAAAAATTCCTAAAACCCCAAAATGACTATGCAAAGCAATAATAGGTACAGTCATGGTTTAATTCTTCCCCCCCCCCCCCCACGTTAACTATGAGTAATGAAATGATTTATTTAAAAAAAAAAAAAAAACTGCACACACAATACAGTGCCTGACAAGTCTTGTCACTTACCCAAGTTGTAGTAAGAACATATAATTACTTGTATTTGGTCGCTTAGAATCCAAAATTCAGAAATGCCTTCCAAATTATGCTCATTATGCCAAAAAGTAAGGTTTATATTATTTTATTCATTTAAATCATTTGGTTAGGACGAGGGCGGCACGGTGGTTAGCACATTTGCCTTTCAGTGCTGGGGATTCCTGGTTTGAATCCCGATCAGTGTGGTTTCCATGTTCTCCATGTGTCTGCGTGGGTTTTCTCCAGGTTCTCCGGTTTCCTCCCACAGACTAAAAACACGGATTTAAGGTAAATGCTCTAAATTGCCCCTATAGTGTGTGGCTGTGTGAGTAAGTGTGCCCAGCGATGGGTATTCACTATGTCCTAAGTGTATCTGCCCAGCGCCCAAGACATTCTCCCCTGGATGGGCATGGAAAACCCCACTGTGACCCTTATAGAGAATTAAGAATATAATGAATGAATGTTTAGGACAAAATAATGTTGAAATTATACAGATACTTTACTTTTAATACATTAACATGCTGCAATAACATTAGAACATAAAGTCATGGTGCCTTGGAAAAAAATATTAATATCGTGTATGACTTTCAGGAGATTGGAGGACTACATCCTTAAGTCTTGACAATGACTCAAATAACTTATTGATGAGGTCATCTCGAACGGTTTTCTTAAGGGGTCTGCTTGACCTGGAAATGTCATGATTACCACCAGTTTCTTGGAATTTTTCTTATCCTTTAAAACTTTGCCTTAGTTAAAATAAAGCGTTGTTAAAAGTCAAAGTCTCCACTTGAAATTTGGACACAATAAAGATGTCTGCCACCTAAGCAGCAGACATGGTCTTCAAGGACTTTATGATCGGCAATTTGGTTGGTGGTTGAATCTTTGGCATGTTGTTCAGAGGTTAGGTTGCACTTTACGTGGAAGTCTGCTGTGCTGGGGTTCTTTTTGTATACACTTGGGAATGTGTTAATTACATTATTTGTTCCAGATGTAATCTGTGATTGCTTGAATCACTTAAAGACCTTTGTCTTTGTTATGGGCTTTACCAAGCTGTGGACATCAGGACAGTTTTGACGGTGTCATTTTGCACCCAGTTATTAAATGTGAATGCCCCTGACAATTAAGTGAAGCATATATTGACTACAAATAAAGTTACTTATCATTTTAAGTTACTACATCCTTATGCGACAAGACATTTGTCAGGGACTGTGTATAAAAAAAATTAAAATAAAAAAACTTGTTATTTTCTTACCAGCTTTGACTCCCATGGCGATCCTGTTGGCATTCTCTCCATTGGTCTGTGAGGCGACATCACCCTCGGATGTGACCAATCCCATCTAAAAAGAGAAATATTAGATTTCAGAGTCTAGGTTAGTTAAACTGACTTACTTGTTAATACTGCAGCCTTAAATGTTTTAGTTGTTTACAAGAAATGATTATTATTTAACTCACCAAATTACATTTACATTGCGTTTAGACATTTAGCAGCTGCTTTTATCCAAAGCAACTTACAAATGAGAGAATACCACAAGTCGATTGATGGACTAACAAACATGCTGTCCCAGACAAATGAAGCTTGACTAGGAGTTACATTGTGTTGTTTAAGTGTAATTCTGCTGAACAGAGTTGAAAAGAAATGTCTAACAGTTGTTTCAATTGTTCATTTTCATAGAATTTTTATCTATCATCGCTTTGGTCAGATTCAAGTTATTTTTGTAACCATTGTGGGGTTTTTCCTTCATTGCCCGAAGGGTACCTACAATTTTGTCCACTTGTGCATGTATGGTTCTATTAACATCACAGCAAAGCTACATACAGTGTGTGCAGAATTATTAGGCAAGTTGTATTTGAGAGGATTCTGTTTATTATTAAAAAACTATGTTCTCGATCAACTCCAATAACTGAAATATTAAAGCTTACATTTTTGGACATTGGAGGAGGTTTTCTTTTTTTTTTTTTTTTTAGATTTGGAGGATATCAGTTTGTGCAGGTAACTATTACTGTGCAGAATTATTAGGCAACTTAATAAAAAATAAATATATACCCATCTCACTTGTTTATTTTCACCAGGTAAACCAATAGAACACAAAATTTAGAAATAAACATTTCTGACATTAAAAACAAATCAGTGACGAATATAGCCTTCTTTCTTTATGATGACACTCAAAAGCATTCCATCCATAGATTTTGTCAGGTGCTTGATCTGTTTATAATCAACATTATGTGCAGCAGCCACCAAAGTCTCCCAGACACTGTTCAGAGAGGTGTACTGTTTACCCTTCCTGTAGATCTCACATTTTATGAGGGACCACAGGTTCTCTATGGGTTTCAGATCAGGTGAAAAAGGAGGCCTCATTTTTCTTGAACACAGACTTATTCCTGTACGACTGCTTGAAGAAGGTGTTTATCAGAAACTGGCAGTAGGTCTGGGAGTTGAGCTTCACTCCATCCTCAAACCAAAAAGGTCCCACAAGTTGATCTTTGAGTCAGAGTGGAACTCTCTGCCCTTTACTGATCCAGCCCATCCATCTGGCCCATCAAGTCACTCTGATTTCATCAGTCCATAAAACCTTAACCAAGAAATATCTTAAGACTACTCCAGTAGGCATCTTCACGCTTGATTTTCCTGAATTCATGGACAGTTATTTTGCGCCTCCCCCCCCAAACACGCTTTTTGCGACCCTGTTGGCTATTTGCCATGAAACAAATCCCTCTGCAAGAAACATCCCTCTGCAAGACATCTCACAATTTTTGACTTTTCAGAGTCTACAAATCTCTCTTCTGACCCATTTTGCCAAAGGAAAGGAAGTTGCCTAATAATTAAGCACACCTTATATAGGGTGTTGATGTTATTAGACCACACCCCCTCTCATTACAGAGATGCACATCACCTGATTTACTTAATTGGTAGTTGGCTTTAATGCCATTATGTGTTAAAATAAGGAAAACACATTTAAAAAGGTTTATGATTTATTTATTCTCACAAAGCTAGCAAGCCATAAATCACACATTATAAGACTGATGTTGTGGGCCGTTTGGCCAGACTTTGGACATGCCTGCCTGCATTATTTTAACTAAGGCCTGATACATGCTTAATTTAAAAATCTTTGATTTGGGATGCTGTGATATGTTTATGGGCAGACCCCTTATTGTCTAAATAAGCAATACGACATGTGAGGGTGTGCATTAATGTGAATAAATCAAGGAGAAATCATTAATAAACTGGTCTTTCACACTGTAATCAACTCCGGTTTTTAAAACAAGCACTGATTGCTAACAGGAGACCAATTTCTTTAACAATCAAAAACTGCCACCTAGAACACATTATATAAACAACAATGATTCAAAACAACGTATTGTATATCCCTCATTGATAGGAATGTTAAGCAGTCAGAGTTGGGCTTTAATGTCAATCATATTACTGCTGGACAAACGGCCCAGACAATCAGTATTATTGCCCGGAACGAACCGTTTTATAAATCAATTAGATATGCGAGGGGGATGGGAGAACAAGTAAACTACCACACTGGAATTCAAACCTGGATTCCCAGTGCTGAGAGGCTGACGTCTTAACCACTATGCCACTATGAACACCATAATATTTAACCTCAGGTTGCTGTATCGTGTCCGACTGTGTATTCTAACCCCACCTATCAAGCTGGGAAGCTTGTAAGTCACTTTGGGTAAAAGCACATGCATGTTGTACAGTTATGTAATGTATGGAATCAAACCCAGGTAAGACTGCTGATATTAACAACATAAGAGATCCATAAACTCAAGGCATTGCATTGTTCATTATTTATGTGTATGTTTACACGTTTTTGTTTTAAAAATGGAACTAAAATCCCCCTGCCTTTGTTTATTGCTTTTTTATACACTAGAGAAACCACAGACCAAACAGTGGCCCAATACTGAGAGGAACACTGACCTGGACCACACGAAAGTGCACGCCAAAGAAAGGGGCTCCAGAAAGTGCCGCAAGAGCAAAACCATTCAGACTGAGGTGAAGGAGGAGAAGGAAGTCCCACTAATAGTAGCGGAGGACAGTACAAAAGGGAGCAGCCTGACACTGGAGAGCCTTAGGTGGGAAGGGGTTCTAGATGATCCAGCAGCAGAAGTGGAACGGCTGGAGAACTACAAAGCCAACCGTCGCCAACGTTACATGGAATTTAGGAAAACACTATTACAAAATGCTCCGGAGGGTAGAGCTTCTGACCTAAATGTTAATATATTGGGCCGGATTTGCAATATTACAAAACATTCGTAGAACTCCTCTTGATTATGTGTTATAATTATGCTTTAATTACCAACATACTGGTTTCATCTGGTTTCCTCCCACAGTCCAAAAACATGGATTCAAGGTGAATTGGATGCTCTAAATCGTCCCATATAGTGTGTGTTTGTGTATGGCTGTGTGAGTGAGTGTGCCCAGCGATGGATTGGCACCCAGTCTTGGGCCTGAGATAATTTCCCTGGATGGGCATGAGGAACCCCCTGTGACTATCGTAGATGATTAAGTGTGAGATAATAAATGAATAATTTAATGACTTTGTACCTAAAACCACCCAGCATTTAGCTTTGCCAAGATTTTTGCATACATTTTGATAGACACTGAATATTTCAGAGGTGCTTGCTGAGCTTAGAACGCCTTATTTTATTTTTAATATAGCAATATGGCACGAGAAGGTATGGATTCTTATAAATAAATCAGAGGAAAGAGGAGTTGACAAACATGATGCAAAGCAGAGTGCAGTTACACCTTTTTTCCATTATTTATTCATAATAATTGCTATTTGTATGTAGACATATAAGATGCTTTGTCAATTCCAATGTATATCTAGGACAGACAGGACACTCAAATTACTGTTTCTCTCTCTACATAGGCAAAGAGAGAGAGGCTGATGCAACTGGTTGCGCTGTCAACTTGTAGTAAGGGGACAAAAAGCAGAATAAGAAGAGTTTGTCTTAGCTCTGTGTTCTGTGACACAACCTTGAGTGCCTTATTGTTTTTTATAAAATGGGTAGTTCCGGTCCTTAAATCTGATTGGCTGATATTCACAATAACCTTGTAACACCTCTGACCACTTCACATTCATATAAATGCGCGATATAAAATATATTGTTTTCCCAAAGTTTTTCATAAACTGTGTAATGTAATTTGATTGAAACCGAATATCTCGGTCAGGGTTCATTTAGAAAATTAACCATGCTTGCGCGTCGAACCTAATAACACATCTTTCCCGTGGGTAATTCACATATGCATGTCTTATTTCTTTGAATAAAATGATTACAAACACACTAATAAAAACTAGGTTTGATTCATGAATGCGCTTCTTGAAAGTATAATGGTTAATAAAATGCTCTTCTACAACATAATATATTCTTTTTTTAAAGAGTTTCTGGTTTCTATAACAATCAACAACTGCCATCTAAAAAAACATAGGGGAAGAAATTGGTAAAGGCATGTAAACTTATAATCCTCCTTGTGTCTATTGATGTCAAATTGTGACCAATACATCTGATAAATTAAGAACTATAGCTCTTAGTATAAACCATCTGCAAATTAGAACTTTTGAACCTCAAGGAACCCCAAAGAACTCCACAATACACAGAGCTAAGTCAAGCTCTTCTTTCTTCTTTGTCCTGCTTTTTACCTTACTACAAGCTGACGGCGCGCTTGGCCACTCTCTCTTCGCCTATGGAGAGAAACGATATTTCAAGTCTTATGTGTGTCCTAGATTACAAATTGCTGTTCTCAGTCTATTACTAAATGAATATATTGTATATTAGACATTGATACGAATATGAAGTTGTCATAGGTGTGCATTATTGTCAATAATGTCATGGCTGGACAAACTGCTTTGCCAATCAGATTTAATGACTGGAACTACCTGTTTTATGAAGGCCAAACATGATATTTTCAGGAATTATATCGTCAGGAAGCCACTGTGCTAAAATCCATTCAATGTTTTTTTAATCTTTTTAATAATCTGCAAAAATGTAATAAATAAACTAACACCATGCTTCTACTGTGTTATCAATAATTCATATGTAATAAAGACACTTTAAAAACATCAAAACCTTATTCAATAATGCCCTTGAAAATTCTTCTTAGACCTGAAGTACCGAATATGGCTATAAGTAACCAACTGCAAAATAATCAGTCCGAAGGTTCTTGGTCATGCCATGTCATTACCATCATTGCTTCAGAATAGTTAGCAACACGAATGACTTTTCTTTACTACCCCATGTCTCATGGTGCTTGTAGTGGAATAGCACCTGATAAACCATGTTGTCCGTCTTGGTTATTCCACAAGCCCTGTCAAAATAATTCCTTTAATATTCTTTTCTGAATGCCTCATTGTATTACCAAAGTAATGTTAAAGTAAAGTAACATATTGTTTTGGCCAATTTTGTAAACTTGCTCATTTTTCATAATGTTGGTCCGTGAGTCTCTCGTAAGGCTGTGGGCTGTGGGCCCCTTATTGCTTCAGGGGTGCTGTACCCAAATTGACCCTTTGCTCTGACCCCAACAATCATCATTGAATATTTTTAAGTTGCTTAAGGTTCTATAATTTAAGTAATTAATGCCCTGTGTTTGCTTATTTGCTATAGATTTTTTTTAACCTTAAATGCTTCTGACAATTACAAGCCCCGGTACTTAAAATAATGATTTGTATATAACGTAGTACAAAACATTAACATGAGCCTGTGCTTTTTGCCAGTGGGCAACACTGACAGAAAGCTTTTTACTAAAAAGCTTTAAGAGGAGCTGCATCTACACCCCAAAAGAGGAGTCAGATTTGATCAATGTAAGTATTCAGAAGCTGTATCTTAGTAAAAGTACAAGTAAAGCAAAGTTAAAATGGTTCTTCAAAAGTAAAAGTACCCCATGAACAATGTTACTTAGATGCAATTTTATTAAAATTTTACACCAATAAGAACAGCTCCACTCATCCCAGCTCCACTCACACTCAGATTCACTCATACCATTATCCACCACCCTAATAATAAGTGATAAAGTGATCTATATGACTACTGTACTTACACACAGAGAAATTTGGCCTCCACATTTAACCCATCCATGCAGTGACACATACACACAATTACACTGAATGAGCATCCATGTCCAGAGCGATGGGAAGCCTTGCTCACGGTGCCCCTGGAGAAAGTGGGGTTAGGTGACTTGCTCAAGTGAACTTCAGCCTTAGTACCAGGAATCAAACCTGGGGCCTTCAAGTCACAATGCTGGTTCCTTAACCACAAGGACAATCAGGGATTTTCAGAGGAGTGGCTTTAAGTGTGATCCAAAGCTATTTAATGGAGAGGCAGCAGTTTGTGAATTTGGGTCAGGGTATTTGGACATTGCTTGTGGGGTTCCACAGGGTTCTGTATTGAGCCCAAATTTGTTTATTCTGTATATAAATGATATATTTGATGTTTCAAAGCTATTTAAATTTATTTTATTTGCAGATAATACTAATGTATTGTATCCTAGTGATTGTGTTCTGATACATAGTATAAAAAGTGAATTACTTAAACTAAAGTTATGGATGGATACTAATAGACTTTCTCTGAATTAAAGTAAAACTAAAAGGATATTCTTTGGGCACTATGAGAAAAATTTTAATCAGCTTTTAAACATAGATAGTGTTAATATTGATACTGTGTCAAAAGTTATAAACAAGGTCAAATACTTCTTAGATTGTAAAGCGTTGCATTTCCTGTATTGTTCATTGGTGTTGCCCTATAATGTATTGTATAGAAATTTGGGGAAATAACTAATAAAATAAAAGTTTACTACATCCCCTCTTTATACTTCAAAAACGTTCTGTGAGAGCCATACACAAGGTAGCATTTTATGTTCACACTCATAAAATATTTTTGCAGTCCAAATTGCTCAAATTACATGATTTGGTAGATTACAATACAGCACAGCTCTTATACAAAGCAAATAAAAATATCTTGCCTATTAATATTTAAAAGCTCATCACACAGAGAGAAGGGGGCTACAAATTGAGGGGCTGTGGCAACTTTAAGATTTATCCAGTTAGAACTACGAGGAAAAGTCTGTGTGTGGGGTGAAACTATGGGGCAGCAAATTAAACAATGTTTAAATCTTCATTTTTTAAATTTAAATATAAGGAAATAATTTGATTACAATATATTGCTGTCAGTCATTATCATGTTGTGTTAATAATAAAAAAAATTATAGTGGTAATAATAATAATAAAAATCGTAAAGTATATGTACAGTAGGTGTCTCCGGTGTGTTTTGTTTTATTCTTTAAGGTGTAATTCTTTGTCTAGATTAATTAATGTGTAATAGGTATTAACTGCAGTGTTACAAGATTATATTATTGTGTATATGCACGTGTTTACATAGTTGTATTGTTGATACATTTTATCTTGTGTAAATTATACTTCATTTGCCATAAATATGGTCGTGATATATACTGTAAATTGTAAATGGCAGCAACAAGATTATTGATTTAGGAGGAATAGAATGGTGGTAATTAATAAGCTTGGCTTCATCCTATTTCTTTTCAAGTTTGATTGTTTTGTGTTAGACTTGGCTAATTTATTTATATTGTATTTAACTTATTTTTTTCTGACTGTATGTACAGAACAAAAAAACAAAACACAATAAATTACAACAAATTTTAAAAAGGCTAAGATAAATAAGAATAGTTATTAAGTTAAAAATAGAAATTTTGTTATCTATCTATCATGGCCACTAGAGAGCAGTCTCTCTCTGTCCATGGTGCTGAAATTCCCCGGGCATGAATTCTGTTGGGGGGAAGTGACCTAATGACTCAATGATTATGAATTTTAGACGCTTTTCTAGGAGAACAGCCAACAGCCGTTAGGCTTGAACTGAAAATAAAAAAGCTTTTTGAAATATATAAATACAGCCGTCAGATCCGGATTATCAGTTTCGCTCGGCGGATGTATGAATACCAGATCTTAAGCAGCATGGCACGGAAGAGAACCTTCATCATTCTAGTGCTGATGCGCCAATAAATATAGAGCCGTCCGAGACTTGTGTAGTTCGTCCACTAAATCGTAAGTAGCACTTCATTAAAACTTAATGTTATAATTGCAGAACATTACAATTGAACTGGTGAACACGCAACTTCAGCTACAGGCTACAGCGTTGAGTTCAGTGTGGGATTACATCACCGTCAGCATCTCGTTGCGTAGACGCAGGAATTAAATGCTTCAAAGATCTGATGAACGCATTCGCTTGACACTCTAGGTTGGTAGTAAGTGCTTTAATAAAAGATCCTTTTATGCATCTTGTTTCATTCAAAGACGTTAAACTCTTTTACAAAAACGTAACTGCGGTGCTTGCGCACTTTAAATTCCCTAATGGTTCTGTAGCAGGTATAGAAAAACGATGCGTAAACACTAAAAGACCAGTTATTATATTAAAGTTACTGTGTAATCAGATTGAGGCTAAAACGAAATCAAATGCTTATTACAGCACAATGACCATCTGCTGTTAATAGGTGTATGTTTTCATTGGATTATATACAGTTTAAATAACAATATTCATTACGGTAGCTATGATTTTTCTGTAGCACAAAATAATTATGTACTCTTTACAGTAGAATAAATCACTGACAGCAGTTGGGAGAAAAATACCAACGTGCACTGCTTAGTGTTAACATATTAGGTTAAAAAGGAAACTCCCTCATTTCCATATTTATATGCTTCTGAAGGAAGGAGTTCTCTGATGCCAGTGAGTAAGTAAATTAAGAAGCCTTAGAGGCATTTTCTTAGGACTTACCAAAACTACTTTCACTGATTGTTTCACAATACATAACAAATGTTGAGTTTTACAGTTTTTATTACTTGCCTTATTACAAAACGGATTCTGAAAAGTTGGGACACTAAACTAATTGTAAATATAAACTGAATGCAATGATATGGAGGTGCCAAAATGTATTGTTTTTTTTTTCAGTATAGAACCCAAATTACAGATCAAAAGTTTAAACTGAGAGAATGTATCATTTTAAGGGAAAAAGATGTTTCAAAATTTCATGGCGTCATCAAAGTTGGGAGAAGGCCATTTTTACCACTGTGTGGCATTCCACCTTTTTCTTACAACACTCAACAGAAGTCTGGGGACAGAGGAGACTCATGTCTAATACAGGCCTCAAACTGTTCAATCGTCTTGGGCCTTCTTTGTTGCACCTTCCTCTTTATGAATGTTCTAGGTAAAAGATCTGGACTGCAGGCTGGCCATTTCAGTACCTGGATCCTTCTCCTATGTAGCCATGATGTGATTGCTGCAGAATGTGGTCTGGCATCATCTTGTTGAAAAATACAGGGTCTTACGCAAGGTCTTACCTGAAAAAGATGACATCTACATGGGAGCATATGTTGTTCTAGAACCTGAAAATAGTTCTCTGCAATAATGGTGCCTTTTCAGACATGCAAGCTGCCCATGCCACAAGCACTCATGCAACCTCATACTATCAGTGATGCAGGCATCTAAACAGAGCACTGATAACAATTTGGGTTATCCTTGTCCTCTCTGGTCCGGATGACATGACGTCCCTGTGTTCCATAAAGAACTTCAAATCGTGACTCATCTGACCACAGAACAGTCTTCCATTTTGCCACACTCCATTTTAAA
>JAOUQT010127060.1:0-30943 GCA_025769995.1 Xyliphius kryptos | reverse complement strand
GGGGGCAAGGTCAAGTTGAAAGTCATTGTCTAGCCAAAGCGATGGTTTTACCGTAGCTTTAATCATCGGACACGAAGAGAATTATTTTACTATACCAGAAAAGTACACTTTAATTGAATTTACTTTTCTTTTATTAACGTAAACATGTAACTTCCATATGCTTTGAGCCATTATCAGACATAAATGCAGCAAGACTAGAAATATACAAATGTATTTTATATAATTATGATCGATGATGATTATTATAATCATTATTGTTGTTATAGTTGTTTTTTTTTTTAACATTGTTACTGTTGTGTTTTAATCAGAACCGTTTTTGCTGTAAGAAGAAAAAGCAATTCGTTTTTATGAGCTGTTTAAAAAAGGAAAGGACCGAAATGATGCTACATTTGCTTTGTATTCAACTAGAGTGCTAAACTAAATAGACAGACAATAGATATTTTGACAGACTGTAGTTTTAACACTTATATGATTATAAAATGCATATAATTTCAAAAGCACAGCGATTAATAATATGTTTTCTATGTTAAACACATTTAAGTTTTAAAATTTAATTGGGGTTGTTCACGTGCATTTGGGATGTTATTTTCTCTTTTGTCTCTGTTCTCTCGTTTTAAGATTTTTGTAAACATTCAATCTTAAGTTTGAGGCGGCAAAGTCTTTATGTGGAAATATTTTAGATTTTAGGTTATAAAAAGTAACGAAGTTAAAATTCTGTCTTTAACAGCAGATGCAGACATGATGAAATACAACGCAATAGTGTACTGAAAAAAAGATGTATTTGGGATATACACTAGTAAAATGAAACTTAAAATAAAACGCTTAAAATGAAACGATTAAACAGTATTACAATAATTTTAATGTTTTGATTATTTTGGCATATTTATACTATAAACTTGTCTAAAGAAAATGAATAACTGTTAATGTAAAATGATAATTTTTGTTCTGTATTTCATTTCTTTTAAAAAATGTATTTAAGTTTAAACTTCTTTAATGAATTGATTAATGCATTTATTAATGAAAACATTTCGGGATTACTAGTAAAAAAAAATGTTCAAGACAAATATTTCTGTTTTTTAGCAACATCATTATGTTGTTCCAGGGTGCAGGAATTTTTAAACATGTTATTATGAAGTGTAAAAAATAGGTACGAACATGACATTTCCTTCCTAAACTGTCGCATAAACTGTGCACTTTGCATGTGTTGTTTGTACACAAATAATTTGCTGCAAATTGGAAAACGGTAAACCAATGTTGATAATGTTAATCAGGGTATTTATGAGAACAAAGCCTGAAGTATTTTTTTTAAATGTAATTTATCTGCATTAACATATTATTTTATAGACTAAAACAATCAGACACAAGCCGATAGGAACTTAAATAATACTCAAAATAATCACAAAAACATCACCCTGTAAAATTCTCTCAACATAATAAAATTACAAAAAAGTATATATTTTACGAGCGCACATTTTACCCGGCATAAATACATTACTTTAAACATTGTCTTTAATGACATAAGTTCGAAAAGAACGACATATATTTACATTTTTTAACATAATTTAAACTTAAATTTTAGTGTAACATATTAGACGTATATGCATTATTTTAAAATTAAACTGTTGCTTATTCTGCTTTACATAAATCTGTAAGTACCAGTAAGCAAGGTTTTAATATTTAATCTGTAAATTAAAGTAAATATAGCATTAAGAGTTTACACTATTCCCTGATCACAGTGAATGTGTAAATAATTTTAATCTTAATTTGTCTAAATTTAATCGTAATTAGTTTAAATGTATTGACATAAGCAGGCGTAAGGCCGCCATTGAAACCTATAAATGTCTTTGAAAATTCGCTGCAGACCTAACTGTTTATTTTAACAAAGATTTTAAAATGCCAGATCATAACTGTCAAATAATGTCATATAAAATATATTTCTGTATAAAAAAAATTACAGTATTTTTGCGTTTCAATTAAAAGGCCTGTTGGTACACCAGGAAGCTGCCTATTTCTCGAGGGTGCATCTTACGGTTTAGAAATATATGCAAACGAACAGCTGGCTTAATGCAGCCTGCACGAGGAGTATTTGAAATAGTGGTCAGTTTGATAAGACAGCACTTAGGCCTCAGAACCTAATGGAGTTTTTATGGGCTTGTCTTGTGATCATGTGACATATTGCGCCTCTGCCTTCAGCAGCTTCTAAACACTGGCTTTGGGATGGGGAGTAGTAAAGTTAAGACAATTTGTGTATGTGAATAAACAATGTTTTATGATTCATTTTCATTGTATTGTATTGTATTTTTATAAATGTGAATACAACAATATATGCAATCAAAACAATATAACAATGTATATAACTTAAATATTAATTATCCAAACTTTTTCATCCCTGGTGCTAAAATATATTCTGTCTCGGTAAAAATGACGTCTAAAGTTATAGTTAAAGTTATCAGAACAGAGTAATCCACCATGGTATTTATTTAATTCTTTTCAGTGGTCTCTAAGACCCGCTAAGGTAAGAAAGGTAAGATAGACTTTATACTTAAGACATATGCCGACTACCGTAATTCGTGTCAACATGTTAGGCTACTGTATGAAATTAAATTACGTGTCACGATAAAATAACTCATCAAATCCCTTTAAAGAAAAGCGAATAGTAATACGAATGTGGGCCAGACTTTGTCCCTCCTAGGTGTGCACAAGTTTGTAAATAAATATATATAGAGTCAGTTATCCATTATAATTAATCAAGAGGGTCTTTGGTAAAAAAAAAAAAAGCGTGACAAACCCAAAGTTAATAATAACATAATAACGCTTAAGATTTATTAAAATCGCACAATACGTTTCCATTTTATCTGAGCATAACAATGAACGAACGATTTCAGTGTTATTTTATATTGAACAGCATACATTTAGTCACACATGCGTTGCCAAAACAAACGCATTTGATGTCAGCAGTCTATCGCAAGACAGACAAATAAATTCACGCTTTTAGCACCGAAAATAACGCTTTAACGACTGTGAGAGAACTGTGGAGCTCCCGGAGGGTACACAAAAAATCTAAGAAAACCTGCAAACTTAAGAAAACAGCATCTCAGCACAATAAGGTTTTGACCACAGAAACTCCTTGAGGCGAGACAAGGAAACCTATAGGCCACATGCTGCTCTTAACATGAAACACCGCGTATGCGTTTATAATGAAAACCCAGAAATCATAAAAGGCCAAATAATTAATTTGTGCAGTTAATCTTGTAAATTTATATATGCATTTGTTTTAGCTGAATCCTAAAATCAAAAGACATTTTTACTGTACATGCAATTAATAGCCATAGGTTACGCTTACGCAATATAAGCAGAACCCAAAATTAAACTCAGTTAAACTCAACTGAACTCAATTAAAAAGTATGTTACCACTGACTGATTAAATAACCTATTTGGATTTTTTTGTGTATTGTTTATCGTCAGAAATGAAATGGGCCGTTACATCATTTTCACAACATATTCACCTGTATAGCACCACACAGCACTATGCCACTTATACATAACCGCATAAACAAAACATTAAAAGTATTATTTATTTTCTGTAACGTAATTGCATTGAGCAAATAACGTTTCATACCAAAATAATATAACCGTTTTACTAAATTATGCAATAGCCATAAACCTTTTCAACGAACTTACATTTACATTTAGTCATTTAGCAGACGCTTTCGGCCAAAGAAGAGAACAATACAAGTCAGTTGTTAAAGATAACATTCTACACATAAATTACGGCAGGGATTTGAATGAAGCTGTGGGACAGACAGGGAAATCTGAGAGACATCATTTACATTTAGTCATCATACATTAACAGAATGAAAAGTTGTGTTTTTTTAAAGTTTTGTCAGTTCTTCAATGTATTTCCATTATAAAAAAGTGTAATATAGTTTTAACTTACAGTAAATGTGCTTAAACTGCAAAACATCACTGCTTTAATTGCCTTAACAATATACAGTACAGGCCAAAAGTTTGGACACACCTGGTCATTGAATGCGTTTGCTGTATTTTCACGACTAATTTACATTGTAGATTGTCACTGAAGGCATCAAAACTATGAACGAACACATGAGTTATGTACTTAACATTGTTTTATATTCTAATTTTTCAAAATAGCCACCCTTTTCTCTGATTACTGCTTTGCACACTGTTGGCATTCTAATTAATTATACTAATTAACCCTTATAGGCATACCTGAAAACCATTTCGGGTGACTTCTTGATGCTCACTGAGAGAATGCCAAGAGTGTGCAAAGCAGTAATCAGAGTAAAGGCTGGCAATTTTGAAGACAATAGAACATAAAACAGTTTTTAGTTATTTCACCTTTTTTTGTTAAGTACATAACTCATCGTGTGTTCATTTATAGTTCTGATGCCTTCAGTGAGAATCTACAATGTAAATAGTCGTGAAAAAAACGCATTGAATGAGATGTGTCCAAACTTCTGGCCTGTACTGTATATTTGGTCAGAAAATCTGTGAGGATTAAACCAATTAAAAAACAAAACGATAAAGTAATCTGGTCAGTGGTATTTATTTAGCGCAGGCGCCAAAACTGAATTAAGAAAGAGTTACGTAAATTCGTCAGTAAATTGTAAAGCATTTACATCAATATCTGAGCTGCTTTATGTTTGTCCGCTCCGATGCTCTTTTGATTTTTTTTTATTACTAATGTTTTTCGAGAAAAAAAACATCTTAATAACTGATTATTATTTTAATGCACTGTAAAGCAAATAGCTTTCTCGATCAAATAAAATGTTTTCTGTAGGCGACAAATAAATATCTCAATTTAGTCAAGAGATGAAAATATTACTTTAAATTTAACTTTGACTTACACTATTTAATTAATAGATGTAACGAATAATACATGGATTCAAATGTCTGAACGATACTGGGTTGAGCATTTCTATAAATCACTGCAGCAAAGCTTTTGAATGTAAACGCGTATAAACATTCGGACATAAACATATTGTGAAACGCAAGAACTAACGTAAAAATGCGTTTGTTAGGTTAATCGTGTAACAAAATATTGTCATTTTATGTATTTTCATTTCGTTATCTTCCGCTTAATCTTATAGGGCCGCAGTGTTCCCATCCAAGGTTTCAATTCAGATCTGGGTGGAGTTTCAATCTTTTACCCGTGTCTGCGTGGGTTTCCTCCCACAATCCAAAAACTGATTCAAGGTGAATTGGCTGCTCTAAATTAGTCTTATCTAAATTGCCTTTATAAAGTGTGTGTGTGTGTGTGTGCACAGCATTGGATTGCGCCCTGTTCTGGTTGTATCTGCCTAGCGTCCGAAAAATTCTCCCCGTATGGTATTTAATCTCGTTAGCCATTAAACCACAAAGCAAAGGAAGTGATTAATTGCGTGTTAGCCAAAAGTTAAAATGAAAAAAAAAAAAAAGAATACCTTAAGGCCACCAGCATATATTTGACTTGTGGTAAAAAACAATAATGAAGGAAAACCACACAGGCAGGGTAAAGACAAAGACGTCACAAGGAAAGGACCAATAATGGTAGATGTGAGCACCTCTGTGCCACCATATCACCTTAATCAAACGGCATCATTTTGTCTTGCGTGTATATACAAACACATTTAAAAAGCATATTTTTTTTATGTGATCTTATTACACAGTGATAAAGCTATAAAAGAACATTGCAACTAACTTTTATATTTATGTTGAAATGATACCACTTTCAAAATCAGGTATTCAAACGTTAACGTCGTTAAAAAGAAATGTAAATTTCTGTGCTAATTAAACAATTGTGAAGAATGCGTTTTTCTCTTCCCAATAAAGACTTTCAACCTGCTTTCAACGGTCACAGTTTTTAAAAGGGAAACTGTGAGCAAAAGTAAAAAAAAAACAGAATGTCAACCACATGAATGCCCACTTGTTAAGTGTAGTTTGAACAGTTTCTGAAAAGATGCACTTGAGAAAATAAGACTGTCAGTACATTTCATGATAGCTTTATTTTAAGACAGAACATAAAAAACAACACGTAATAAATTAATTTGTATTTGATAAAATATGTATTTGATCCCCCTACCAATCATCAATCAAGCTTATGTGCTTGACTTATGTGCTCAAGACATACAATTATCTGTCCTTTTAAATAAGTACTCTTGATTTGTACAAGATGACCATTACAGTAGATTTAAATGTATTGACAATGGGCAAGGCAAAAGAGCTGTTAAAGGACATCAGGGACAAGACTGTAGACCTGCACAAGGCTGGAATGGACTGTAAGACCATCAGCAAGAAGCTTGGTGAGAAAGAGACTACTGTTGAAAGTGATAGAAGATAAGTCCAACGGCCTTGTTCGGTGCACCATGTAATGCCTTATTGCATGTGGTAAGAATGATTCTGAAAAAGGTGACATCAGCCCAGAATTACATGGAAGGAGCCTTTTAACGTTCCCAAAGGAGCTGGAGGAACAGTAATCAGGATATAGATCACTTAGATGTAATGTATTTGGATCCTGCAGTTTCCACAAAGGCCCTCTGCTAAAGCAGTTCCACGTATAGGCCAGTCTTACATTTATAATAAAACCAAAATGATTCTGAAAAGGCCTTGAGAACACAAGATGGTCAAATAGCACAAAAGTTGAGCTTATTGTCAACTTCACTTGCTGTGCTGGATATGAACCCAAAGAAACAATCCCCAATGCCTTTGAAGAGTTGAAAGCATTCTGCTTGGGACCATTTCTGTGCTAAACGTTCAGGTATTTGCCACATTAAGGGGCTGATAAATGAGACCATGTACCTTAGTCTTAAATAAGAACCTTGCCAGAACCAGAATGGGTCATGGATGACCAAAAACATACAGACAAAAAAGGAGTGATGCAAAGGTTACATTAAGGTCCAGGAGTTACCCAGCTAGCATCCGGAACCTACTCCCATAGAAAATCTGGGGTGGGAGTGAAAACTTTAAAGTTGCCAGAAGACAACTTTCAAACTTTTCGGGATTTAAAGAGTTTTTACAAGAGTGGCCAAAATTCCCAGAGATGTGCACAAACCTGGTTTTTAACAAAAAAAAATGTCTGCCGATCAGAATTTCTCCACCATGTTTTGTTATGGGATGAAAAAAAACGAATCAAATACAAATTAATTCATAAACATTACTTACTTTTTTTCAGGGGATATTTTGTTGTTATTCTTTCTTTCTCAATTACCAAAAAACCCTCAGACTGTTCATGTCATCATAAAGGGATAAACTTACAGAACCAGCAGATTAAATATTTTCCCCACTGTATATAGATTTGAAATTGCCAGTCATTTAAAATCTATGCTTAAATATAAAGTAGAAAAACAATTCTTATTTATAGATGTAACAGAACGGCCGCTTTAATTACCAATAGCCAAAAGATAAGAGCTCAGTCAGTAGACACTCCTGCAAAAACAAACTATTTAGACATCATGGAACAGAAAATATTCATAAATCCTGATTTATGAATCAGGAAAAATTAAAAACAATTATTTTTCATGGTCATATTAATGTGACTGTGAATAATCAGAGTAGCTTAAAGGAGTGTTTATACATAGCAAAGTGTAATTGTGTCACTTTCTGCAGGGGCCATGTTATCAATTTCAATATGACCCTGTATTTTATGATCAGTTCACACAACAGAACACTAAAAACATAATCGAAAAACAACAACTGACTCAGATTCACAGTGTATAAAGTCAGGTTCTAGACACAGTTTGTACACTGTAGATCAAATCAGGTAACATATTTCCAAAGACAAAGTACTTATTTATAGCATGCTCTTCCCTTCTGCTCTACTCAATTACTCTTTACACGTCTTCCTGACCACACATGTTAATTCAAGACTGTTTGTGCAACAGTTATTTTGCTTTTTAAAACAAGCAAAAGTAGCATGAAGCTACATAAGGAACAGTTGCACTTCTACTGGCCCTCTTCCTCACGCAGGAACTGGAAGACTGAAGAGAAGTCTTTGCTGGCATAACCACGTGCACACATCATACGATAGATCTGATGAGCCAGTGAGCCCAGTGGCACTGGGGTCTTCGTATTTGTTGCAGTGTTCTGTGCAAGTCCTAAATCCTAAAATAATATAAATATAAATGACTGAAAACACAAAATGCTTACTTGAACACATTCATTTGTTATTTTATAATCATCCAAATCATAAACTTTATACTATAAAACAGTTTTACAAAACCCTACCTTAGCCATTAATGTGGTTCCAAACCCCCCCTGATAGTTATTTGCTGAGGGCACTCCCTCCATTACCCCTGGAACAGGATTATATGTGTCACTGGACCAGCAGCGACCTGAGCTCATGTTCAGAATCTTCGCCAGTAGCTTGGGATCTAGCCCCAATCTGACATAGAGCAATAAAAAAAGGGGAAGATAATATGAAAATTTATTTTATTAAAATGCTTTTTTTTTTTTAAAGAGTTCATATGCACGGTGCTTTAACAGCTGAGTTCAATAACAAAAGAAGACAAGACACCCGATCACTCTTGGTTTATGTGTTGCGCCTGTGGCTGAGGCAATTATGGATGTGCAACCTAGATAAGTTGGAGTGAGACATATAACAAGGGGGAAAAGGTTCACAGCAGTGACAGAAACATGGCATGACGGGAGCAAAAAGCTTGTATTTATTTAAATCTGTATAAAAATAAAGACTGTTTCAAATGATCTATATCAAATAAAGTCAATTTCTGTATTGTGCAAGTAAACTGGATGTGTCTTTACTACAATCGCATCAGTCCTCTAAAACAGCATATACATACACTGATACATTTCAATATGAGGCAAATTGGTCACGCACACACAGAAGGGCATATTCATGACCACACTGGACAAAATACTAGCTTCTCCATGCCACACAATTTGTTCTTAAAGATGAGTAATAATTAATCAGCTGAAAAAAAAAAAGGCCAGGTGGTGGCATTTGTGGCAGTAAATGTGTGTGAAGTATGAGCTATTGATTCTTAACTTCAAAAGGTGCTGATCTGTTATTATTAATAATAATAATAATAATAATAATAATAATAATAAAAAGACTAGTTTAAGGTAGCGTTGGTGCTGGGGGGAAAGGCGGAGCTGACTGCTTTGTCCAGAAAGATTAATTGAGCAACTTATGTGCCACTGTATCATGACTGTGTGCAGCCTTTATAATCTGTTGACATCACATGCTGCGCGCAAAAAAAAAAAATGGATGACAGAAGTGAGACTTTACCAGCACATGCATGTTAAATGCAGTTTTGAACACGTTTACACGTATTACAACACGTTCCTGTTGGTGAGAAAACTTCTCTCCGGTCCTCATTTTTACCCACCCCTTGTTACAACTAGGCGCCTGCACATATACAAATGTTGGAAACATTCTTTAAGCACTCTCAATCACATGGCCACAAATCAGTAGTCTCCAACTGGAAGCAATTTGGACATTTGACATTTATTAATGAATATAGCTAGACCACATTCAGGCCAAAATAAAAACACTGATTTGAGTCATCTCAGCATGGCAGAGTAAGTTTAACCTTATGTATGCAAGATGTTTAGAATTTTGTGCAAATGTGTGATGTCAGTTTTTTAATTTGAAGTTGTGCATCAACTGACCACCTGGTGCAGCAAGAACTTTGTTTTAAATCTGTTTAAATTGGTGAGTCTTTCAGAACTCCCTAAAACCACCTAATAAGAGGATGTGTGAACACTTATTTCTAAATGTCCAGCAAAACAACACTGGTTTGCTGTACCTGATGCCTAGGTTCATGGTCTCAGCAGTTCCGATCATTCCAATTCCTAAGAGCATGTTATTACAGATCTTTGCAGCCTGTAAAAAAAAATACACAAAAATAATATGTTAATTCCTTCAGACTCAAGAAGAGCCAAATGAGAACTCAACACAGAACAAAAAAAAACATACCTGTCCAGTTCCAATCTGACCACAGTACACCACATTTGCTCCCATGCAGCTCAACAACTCTTTGGCTGCAGTAAACTCCTCCTCTGCACCACCCACCATAAAGGTCAATTTACCCGACGTGGCGGCGCCTACACCTGCAACCATTCGAAAATTTGATTGACGAGTTTAGTGTAATATACAAATATTGATAGTGTATCTAATGAAGTGTTCAACAACAAAAAAATGTTTTGTCTTATCAGCCAGGATTCTCCAGTTTAAGATTTAATTCCCCACGATTACAAAGCCACTAATGCCTGGAGCCAAAAGAGTGCAAAATTGACTCTGCTCTTAGGAAGTTAGGATGACACACCCTTTACACATCAATCGTAGCAGTCAGGCAGCAGACTGGAGATGGAAAAGGGGATGGAAGCTGTTTCCTTTGTGTACTTCCACACCTTTCCCAAACTCTTTATGGCATCACATCTTAGAGGAACCACGTGACCAACCTGATTTGGTGCATGGTAGTTATGATATAAAAAGGACTCCTAATGGACGGGTTTAAAATTAGGTGAAGGGTAACCAGGCCTTCATGTCCAACATCACTACCAAGGCACTACAAATATCCATTAACATACACCAGTGTTGTGGAAAAACCCTTGGCTGGCCAAGGACTAAAAATACAAAACTCATAGTAGAAGTTCAGCACATGGTAATAAGATCAAATTTCTCTCTTCTGTAATATTCTGAACTTGTATTAAGGTCACAATCAGGAGCGATGCACCATCAAGCTCACGCAAGCATTCACATTTTCCACCTGAGAATAAAAAAGACTCTAAAATCTAAAACATCCTCTGCAATCTTACTAATGTTTCATTGTATGCAGTATGAGTTAACAGCATAAGCTATTGGGGATAAACAAACAGGTTTGAATTTGCTTTCTAAAAATATTGACAGACAGCATAAATCAAGCTGGTTCTCAAGTTTAAAGGTGGCGGCTTTCTACAAGTTAGCACGGTGTCTGCCAGGAGTGTACCGTAGAACTTATGTGGAATTTTGATTCTGCATTTTTTGGAATGCGATTGTGCAATTCATTTATACATTTGGGTGCAACCATACACGTTCTTAGCTTTTTATAAAAAAGAAAGCACAGACATACATAAATGCACATACAAATTCAAGTTGGAACACTGTGCAAAATGTAAATTAAAAACGGGATGATTTTAGACAAAAAGACATTTTTTTTTATTTCGATATTCAATAAAAGATTTTAATTGGTTAAAGGTCTCAAGAGTAAACAGGCCAGTTCAACAGGCAGATTTTTCTATTGTGAGGTCATGCTGTTAAGGTGGATGGAGTATGTCATTTAGCTGTGCTGGAATATGCAAGGTCTTCCTTTAAAAGAGATGTTGTTTGGGTGAGAACAAAAGGATCTCATTTATACAGTATATGACTTCATAGAACTTTTTATAGCATTTATAGATAGCATGGCAAACTGTCCAGATACAGTGATTTTGGGAAGTATTCATGAGCTTATTTCCAATAAAGAATCACACCTGATTCTTAAATTAAGTGCGCCTTAAGGGTCTAAAGACAACTAACTTTTGTCTAAAGTTTTGAACTTCAGCCATTTCAAGTTCAAGTTGGAATTACTTATTTATATAGTGTTATTGCTGTTTCTCTGAACTTTTACATGCTCCTCCAGTTGTTTTTAAAACTGTGCCAAATACCGTTGCATCATTTAGTTGACCTGTCCAATCTTTTTTCAATCTGCCATCAAATTTAAACGTCGCCATTTTTTTCCATGAAATGATAAAAATAAACAACTAATATGTTGTTTATTTTTTATCAGGCATAAAATATGTTTCTAAGATCTGTAAATCATTACAATTTGTTTTTATTTCCTTTAAAAGTATACACTCAAACTATTCATAAGCAAATGCACCTATACACTTAAATTTACAGAATTCATAGGTTATTACAACAAAAATTGGCAGTAAAAATGTAAAGTTGAGACCTTGAGTAGCAACTCTTTATTTAAAATCTTTTGCAGTGCCGTAATTACGCAGCCAAAGGAAAGTTCTATAATTATGGTAGTGCAGCTTCATCTACTTTCACACATGGATGACACTGACGTCATGCTGAGTTTTGTTGTGGTTCTCTTTTCATTACGGCCAGTTTGCTGCTGCACGGGCAGGGCTGAGAATAATGCCTATCTGAGGGGCTAAGTAAAGACAGCAAGCAGGTCTGTGGAATTCTTACGACTGTATCGCACCCAAAAGCCGTTTCAACGGCGCCCACTCCAAACCATGCTGACGCAGTCATGTCGGGAGAGGCTACAATTTTAGGAAAGGAAAACTAGAAGCATGCTGTTGTTTACGTGCCGAAAAGCCAGAGGCAACAACTTCCTGATTAAAAGGGCCATAAAGCACAGAGTGGGTGCTGGCTGAGTAGAAGAACCGGCTGTTTTAGAACACGAGGTTGCATCTCTGCCAAGCCTATGTGAAAAGATGTCTGTGTGGGCTTATCGAACAACATGTCATTATAAACTGTTTAAATAATTCACAAGACTCACTTTCTCTGTATATATTTTTTTGTTTTGAATAACCTTGTAAGTTGAATATGTATCCAGCAATTATGTTGGTAGTAAACATCTGACTCTGCAGCAAAAACAGAGCCTGACGTATATTATATACAATACATCTATATTTATGAAAAAAGTCCAAATGAAGTTAAAAGAATGATTGGATTCTGTAAGCATGCTAATTCTAGAGCTGCTGAAAGAACAAATGGCATTTTGGATTAAAAATT
This sequence comes from Xyliphius kryptos, assembly GCA_025769995.1. NCBI lineage: Eukaryota > Metazoa > Chordata > Actinopteri > Siluriformes > Aspredinidae > Xyliphius > Xyliphius kryptos. The sequence continues at coordinate 18,222 of JAOUQT010127060.1, read as the reverse complement.
GTCTGAAAACCAGCCACTTAATCAGATTGTTTTCGAATTTAAGGTAGAATTTTCAGGCTTAACAGCTAAACAGCCTTTATCACAGAGTAGTGAGAAAGAGACAGAAGAACATAAATCTTCATCAATCTGTCTTTGGCTAGATCGTAAAAACTGTCTGCAAAGCTCAAAGAAAGTGGATCAAACTCAGTTAAGAGGCAGAGTACAAACAGACTGCATACACATGTATGTGGATGATAGTAATCTATGTTTGGGAAATCAACTTTAATATGAAGCATGTTTGGATCATCTTCTCAGGCTGACAGATAATCTAAAATAAATTACCATGCCAACACCAATCTATTTGACAAGCACATTTGAAGCATTCATTCACTCAATATCCTCCACTTAATTATCTGGGTTCCCCATGCCCATGGCCAGGGGAGAACTTCTCGGGCACAGGGCAAATTAACCAAGGAAAGCACATAAATATATTACTGAGACTGGGATTTAAACCAGGAACCCCCAGCGCTGGGAGGCGAATATGATAACCAACTGGAAGTGTTATGTAATAAAAACACATTTGATTTTTCAATGATACAAACAATCTGAAGTATGACAGTCGCAGATAGTATTTTTGTTTATTAAATAACTGACCTCAAAATAACTAATGTCACTTTTAAACACGGGACACTTTACACTTTAGACTTTATTACTTTAATTACTTTTTATATTTTTATGTATATATATATTTTCTTTAACTTACTGTGGCGGAGCAGTCACAAAAAGCATTTCACTGCTAGTTGTACTGTGTATGACCATGTATGTGACTAATAAACTTTGATTTGATTTGATTTACTGGTGGAATAGAGTGAATAACAGCGGTCCTTATATTCTGTGGGAAGAAAGAACCCCAACTGACAGGAGCGGGACTTTTGGCGAGTTCCATTGGCCGAACAGCGTGAGTTTAAGTGTTAAATACTCCTGGCTCCACTTCTCCAATCACAAGTGTAACACTAAATTCTTTGACCAACAGATTCTGTAACCGAAGAGGGCGCTGTTTTCAATTTATACCTGAAAAATCACATTTGTTAAGAGAAATGTTTGTTCATTAAATTAATATGCACATTTTGTAGATTACAAAATTTTACAAAATTGTGTTGCATAATTTATGTCCAAATGTTTTTAAGTAATCATTACATAAATTTTAATTATTTATTTAAATATTTAATGAGGTTTAACTGTTTGATAGCCTTACTTTCTTTCAGTTACAAGACAAATACTGTTCATCCAATGCATCATCCCACTCCTCCCCTCTAGTGTACCACAGCTAGTTATGCACTTAAATTTACATGAAATTATAAATTGATTTAGTTTATATTTTAAAGGATCATTTGTGCACACTTCACCAAAACACATTTTATTTATGTTTCAATTAACTGCACTTTAAAAAAATGTGTTTATTGGTAATAAAGCCTTTTAAGTTTAAATTAGCACTTATTGCTTTCTTGATCCTTAATTAACAACACGCTCATAAAATAAATTATAGTACTGCTGCAGACTGCTTTGGTGGTCATGGCCCAGAAGAGCTGTGGGGTAAGTTCCTTATTTTCATTTCTAAAAAGTGTCACCCTCGCGCCTCCATCAGTGCTTCTTCAGCAGAACATACGTAAGCAGTGCCATCAGTAAGGCGGTCAGCAGACTGATGAGACCTCCGTGCACGGTGACTGCCAGCTCCAGGGTGTCGATGCGCTTCTCCATGGCGCTGGTGTTCAGGTAGTCATAAATGGAGTTTACAATACTCCACACCACCCACACCACATCCACCAGAGCCTTCATAGTGGGAGACACCATGGAGAAACAGGAGAAGTAACCAAACTCCCTTCTTCCTGAGTTACACAAAACGAACCGCATGTCTCATACGATGCACATAAAAGTTCACCGGAAGCTCTTAAACATGGTGTTCACATACTTCTGACCAAAATGAAATGGCATCAGTGTGATGTAATCACCTGTCTCAACCACACTCAGAAGCATACACACAATACTCAGAATACTCACAGAATACACAAAACATCCTAGTCTGTGCGTTTCACTGCGTGCCTTTCTGTCCCACAGTCAGTCTGAACAAAGGATGGGATGTGTTCGAATCACTCCGTGTGCCCTAACCCACATTCAATAATAGCTGCACTGGAGGCATTCTTTTCAGTGATGTTCATTACACAACACCCTGTGATTTATAATGCTGCAGGACACATTCTTAAAATAACAAAATAAAACGACATATACAAACACTAGCTCTGTACCTAGTGCACTTTGTAAAAAACAGCACAAAATTTGGGACACGGCCTGATCGTGACCGTCACATGGCACTAAATCAACACAATCAGCTGATAGAGAGGGGGGAGAGGAGCAGGAATCTGTTACATTTATAAATCACTTTGATTTTTAACGGCAACAAATGATCATCAAAGACTAACATTTAACAAGATCAAAGGATTATACGTTTTAAAATAGTCATGGCTTGAAGCGTTTATAAACTCGTTTGTTTTTCTTCTAAAGTACTAAACAAATTTTTTAATATGAATAATAGTAATCACACCCAGCATCAACAAAAGTATTGAGACATGCCTTTTAAACAACTAGCCATGTGTTTTAGGCAATGGTTTGGGCTTGTGGTTAAGAAACCTTGTGAAATAAAGGTCCCTGGTTAGATTCCTGATCCTACCAAGTACTACGAGCAAGGCCCCTAACACCAACTGCTCCCTGGGCGCCTGGGCTTCCCACAACTCACTTCACCTATGTGTGTGTTTCACTGCAGGGCTGGGTTAAATGGGATGAACAAATTCTTCTGTGTGTAAGATTACTTTTTATAGGAGCAGTTTAGGGAAGGCCCATGGTCCTGATCTTAACCCGACCCCAAACATCTGTGGGACTAAGAACTGAGATTGTAAACCGTATCCGTTCGTCAAACAGCACTGTCTCACCTCACAATGCACCACTGGATTAAAAGAACAACAAATCCCACAGACACGCTCTAAAGTTATGTGAAAAGTTTATCCAGAAAATTGGAAGCTGTTGAATCTGCAAAAAAGTAAAACCATCTCAGACTGGGATGTAATAAAAGCTCTCATTTAACTGTATACGTTGCCAAAAGGAGGCGCTATAATACCGAGGAATGGCCATTAAACGGTATACATTTTTGGTCATTTAGCAGACGCCTTTAACCAAAACGACTTAAAAATACATAACTTTTAATAGTTGGGGTCAGAGCAAAGGGTTTCATACAGCTCCTCTTGAGAAATGAGGGTTGAGGGTCTTTCTCAAGGACCCACAGTGGTAAGTTTTTAATAAACTTTATCTGTCATCGGTAACCAGAAACGAACTTGCCTGAGGTTCAAACAATTTCTTTAAAAATTCACGAACTAATCCACCACACAGGGAGGGTCCAAGTTCATGAACTTAAAGATAGGAGAACAAACCAACTATTGATTCATTTGGGACTGAAAAGCTTGAAGATTGTGTCTTGTGCTTCTCAATCAGAGTCTGGTTTGCAGCAGCAACACAAATCGACCGCAAAAACAATCAGGAAAAGAACTGGTGCCCCACTGTCCGCCATTAAGGACCTTTACATTTAAAGGACAAGGAGAAGGAAAAGAGCAGAGAGCACCACTACAGACTCTTTCCATCCTGCTCACAACACCCTCCAACTCCTTCCCTCTCCCAAGCACTGAACACAAAAACTACCATCATGAACACTCCAGAAGTACTCTTAAAAAGTCATTATCACCAAGCACAAATGCACCTTACAGTTTTAGACATTTGCACAAGTATATATCGTCTGTATATAGTTTATGACATAGTGTTTAAAGTCTGTATTATTTTAATATTTAATATTTGGTCATTTTATCCAAAGCGACTTACAAATAACCCGACTTAAGAACACAGGGTTGATACAGCTCCCCTGAAGAAATTAGGGTTTTAAGGTTCTTGCTCAAGGACCCACTTTACTGCTGCACTGTAATTTACTGTAATTTGCACATGTAAAGTTTAACAGGTATGTTTGTGTGTATGTGTGTTTATATGAGTAAATGTTTTTTTTACTACTGACATGTTATTGTCAATTTTGTGCACTGTGAGCTACTGTAACCTAAAACAAATTCCTTCTATGTGCGAGCATACTTGGCCAATAAAGTCAGATTCTGATACTGGTGGACCTGCGATTTGAACCCACAACCATCTGATTGATAGATCATCACCCTAACCACTGAGCTACCACATAATCCACAGAGCCTTGAGGAAATCCGTGCGGACATGGGGACAACATGGAAACTCCACAAAGTTTTGAAATCCCCAGCGCTGAGATGAGAACGTGCTAACCACTAAGCCACCATATTATAAATCTATTCATTGTATATGATCATGTGAAAAATACTAGAAGCTGATAGGTCAGTGGTCAGGGTGATAAATGACCCACTTGGCTGATTTTGGGGGAAAAAATGGTTTGTGCTCGTCCTGGCAACCATCACTTGCAACCATCACTGATAAGTTACACGTCTGGAAACCTGAAACCACCTTCCCAATTACATGTAATTTCTCCTTTAAAGCACGTTAGCGTTCAATCTGGCAACCGTGCGTCATTTCCCGGCGAGGCGAGCGCGCGCGCGGGTGAGGTCTGTCTGCACATGTAGCTGCGCAGGAACCGAACCCCGCCGCACCGCAGCACGCACAGACACACACTCTACAGCGCAGGACGCACGCATCAGCCGCACGCGTGTCGCTGTCTGCGGAGTTTTTTTATTGGGGTGGGAGGTGTGTGGGGAGGGGGGAATGTTGCAACCGGTCCCTGTGGATGCTGTTTCTTCAGACTGAGGCTGGAGGGAGGACGGGGTGCGAGCGCACAAGACCTCAAAAAGGAGCTGCAACTTCACAGCACAACAGTTTTTATTCCTCCGGCGGCTGGAGGGCTTTGTTTCACAGATACCGAGAGAAAGGCAGAGAGAGCGAGAGAGGGGGGCGCGCACGGGCAGAGGCGCACAAGAGCGCCAGGTAAAGAGCGCGCGCGCACAGGTACGTCTTTTGTCTTTGCGCATCTTTTGATGATCGCCGCGTTATGCGCGGACCTCGGAGCTCGCGCGGTGTGTGTCGGGAGCTGGGGCTTTGCGGGCAAGCTGAGTGCCATCCTCATCTCCATCAACTGGCCTACAAAGTCCCAGTTTTCGGCTCATGTGACCTCCGGCTTCAGATCCGACCTTCACCTGCAACACGGAGCTAAAGGAGGAACTTGTGTGTGTGTGTGTGTGTGTGTGTGTGTTACCAGTTCCTGAATCGTCTCGTTAAATTCGGCTTTATTTAAAATGGTCAGCTGGAGTTTCTTCCTTTGTAACGACTTCATTTTAAAAAAAGAAATCTGTTCAGCCTTTCAAATTATTGCGTCATTAAGAACCGTGCCAGCGTTGCGCTTGTGCATTGACCTTATTAATGATGTATCTTAAAACTCCTCCATTAAATTCCAAACATGCACCCGGATTTGGTTTAGGAGGGTACAAGACAAAAAAAGAACAAAGACGAGGGAAAAGAAACAATGACCTACATTAAGTCCTAAAATACATATTATAATTTCTTTACATTTTAGTATAGTGTGGTTTAATAGTTTAACATTTCCATGAATAATGCAGTTACAAATATATATTAAATATAAATAAATCTCCACATCAACTAGGGTTTAAGTATTTTATAGCAATATTAGCAATGAATTAAATTATTGTAAACGCAAAGTTTAAATAAAATTTGAAATCTTAATTTAAACCAACAGCTCTTTAGGGTGAAAATAAAACCTCAGTGACTTTTGTATTCAGACTCATTTTTGTTTCTCCTTTAGTTCGTTTCCTAATTTAAAACAAGTTTGAAAAGTAATACGAGAATGTAAGTAATTAAACTGAAGATGGAAACTGAATAGGTCAAGTGAAATAAATCCTAATTAAAAGTAACAAATTAAAAGAAAAGATCAGATCAAAGGCTTTTTTCTTAAGGTTTTTTTTAAATCATTTTTTTTATTTTATAATGCAAAATATTTTCTCCTTGTCCATCATCAATCCTGAGCTAAACCTTAACAGACATACTGATTATTACATCATAATAATGAATAGGAACAGAAGTTTGTGAACAAACTTCAAAATTTTGGCTTGGAATGGATACATTAAGTGATGTAATCAAGAGGTGTAAAGTTGTTTGAAATAAAAAAAGCTGATGAAACATTTTCAATGGATGCTTATGGGGGGGGGGGAGGCTCAGAAAAAGGGGCGCGGCATGAAAACTGTCCGCCATATTGCTCTAAAAACCACAAGTAACCCAAGTGGCTATGGGTACTATGATACTGCCAAATTTCAACATCGTACGTAAATGGATGCAGGACGAGAAACATCTACAACATTTGTGCAAGAATAAAAAATTTGAAGAGTAAGAAGTTGGCTTTTCCAAACCAACTTAATTAACCACTTGCTGTTTGAAAACAAACTAATTCTATAAGTATTAAAATATTTTAAACACGTAATGAATCTATTAAAACTTTTTTCAACGAGGAAGTTTTAGTGCTAATCTTTGTAATGTTATTTAAAGAGAGATGGTAATCTGTGTGTGTGTGTGTGTGTGTGCCTGCAGTGTGTGAAACATCACATGAGGTAAAGTTGAGTTAGTTGATCCAGTTCAGGCTCGAGTGTGTGAAGCGGGAACACAATGTGAAAGGGTTAATGGATATAAACGGCGTCATGGATCGTACCAACACGAGGGGTCGCCTGTATGAGTCAGTATAAAGTGGAACCCGCTAAAAATAAACGAGTTTAATAAATACGACTATTACTTTTAATTAATGCACTAAACATTTATTTATTTATGGCTAAAATTATATAAAAAATCTCTATCAAACACAGACAGTTTAATACATAAACTAAGGACAAAAGTATTGGGACACCTTTACATGGTTCCCCTTTTTGCAGCTATAACAGCTTTCACTCCTGTGAAGTCTTTCTACAAAATTTTGGATTAATTGAGGGAATTTTTACTCATTTATAAAAAAAAAAGAGCATGTGAGGTCGGACCATGTTGGACGAGGGGACCTGTGTGGGTCAGTAAAAATCATCCCAAAATGAATGGACCTGACATTCACGGACCTGCCCCAAACTGTTTCCACATTGTTAGAATTGTCCACTATGAGCTTCATTCAGGTGACTGTAAAACAACCGAAACTTTAATGTGATTAAAAACACACGAAATCAACATGTATTATATAAAAAAATCCTCTATTTAAAAAAGATAATCTTATTTTATTAAACAAAAAGTTTCTCATACACTATTTAAGTTATTTATCAGCAAATAAACAAGAATTTAGCGGATAAATACATACCAATAAAATAATTATGATAAAAATGATTATTAATATTAGATTTTTAATATAAACTATTAAGAACAAACATCACAGTGACAAACAGGTATTATGAAAATTCTCATTCAATAAACCTCTGTGCTACAGATTTATTCATAAATGTTCACGGATTTAAATATTTAGCATAAAATTATATATATATGAAAAAAAAAAACATTTAATCATATGAGTGTAAGTTTGTTTAATATGCAGGAGAAAACATTTAAACTTTTATTAGGAGTTTTATTTATAAACACATGTCTGATTTATTTAGGCCTGACATTAAAGATGAAAAAAATAGTTTTAGGAGATATACTAAAGTTTATTGTGAAAATAAGGACCAAATTTTCACCAAATTTAAAATGAATGTTAATCTACACAAATTTAACTTCAGAGCTTTGAGAGGTACGTCTGTAAAAAAAAATTTTTTGGAGGCTTTTTTAAGAAGAACTGATATTAGTACTCTATTTTAAATGAGGTGATCGGGTGAACCGGGACGTATTAAAGCAGGGCTGACTGCGCTCAAAGTTACAGTTTGCGTTACAGTCACCTGAATGCATTTCATGTAAAATCACAAACATTAGGACGTGTTTCTCAAACACTGTGAATTATTTTTCTTTAGGTCTTTAAAAATGATTGGGACAATTTTATACCCTATACCCAATATTCATTTAGTATGAAAGTGACTCCTAAACCCACTGAGGGTCAGGGAACATGTCCCTCTGGGGAAGCCGAGACTTTACCTGGCGTTCTGAGAAGTTTTTTAAAACTTTGTAGATTTTGGAAAAACAAACTTCCTGTCCTTGTTATTTTTTATTCTTGCACAAAAATGTAAATGTTTCTCATTCTCCAGCTTTTAAAATACTACGTTGAAATTTGGCAGTATCGTAGTACTGTAGGTTGCTTGTGCTTTTTGGAGCAATATGGTGTACGGTTTTCATGTCACTCTCCTTTTAGGAGCCTTGGAATCCATTAAAATGTTTCATTAGCTTTTCTTTTAAATTTCAAACAACATTTCACCTCTTTTTTGCTATTTAGGTTGTTTTTTTAGGCTCATGTACACTTTCCAAGTAATTTTTTAAAGTTTTTAATGAATTTCCGTTTCTAGTTCTTATTTTTATTCTCTTACAAATGTCTAAAACGCTACTTGTCCCAGAGCTTTTCATGTACAACATTAAAATTTGGCAGTATCCTAGTACCCATTGCCATTTAGTTGCCTGTGTTTTTTAGTAGCAATATGGCCTTTTCCCAATAACCCATTAAAAATATTTCATCAGCCTTTCTTATGAATTTCAAACAACTTTACACCTCTTATTTGCTTTTTGGGATTTTTTTAGCCACATCTATCCAACCCAGACCAACGTTTTGAAGTTTGTTCACAAACTTCTGTTTCTGGTCAATTAATAAGTTTATAGCAAAAATTAAATGAACCCTCATCAGTGTTTTTTGGCTGTAGGCTGTTTAAAATACAAACCACTTTCTGACGACGGTTTATTTATCATTAAACACGAGCCTAAGACTCAAACAGCCCTCGTCACGCGGGTTTCAGTAACCTGCTCACCTTTTAACCCCGAAACACAAGCACATGTAATTAACACTCGGGGAAAAAATATCCTTGTGTTTATATTATAAGGTTATGCATTTTTAAATTAAAAACAAGTTTACATGAATGCAGCATCCCCTTAGTAACGATGGAACTGGAGGTCTACCATTAATTTAAGGTACAGAGATGCAGACGGGAACCTTTTAATTTTTTTTAGGAATCAACACCTAAACTCTGATTCTTTTTCACACTAACTCATTCTATACATGTTCTATAAAGTTACTCAGTCCTGCTGTTATAGAAAGTAAGAGTAAACACCACTGAGATCCAATCAGGTTATAAACAACAAAAAGGTTATTAATTCACTTAATTTACAGATTAAATAGGTCTTCAGTCTGTTATTATTAAATCAGTCTGTTATTATTAAAAAATGAGAATAAGGGATGTTTTATTATGCTTACATAGAGGACATTTGGTTAATAAGCAGTTTATTAAAATGATATAAATATATTTTAAAACTAAACACAACGGCATTATAGACTAAAGTATGTGGACACCTTCCATTACATCACATTCAACAGCAGAAGGGAATTTAAAGCTGCTCTTTGTGTTGCTTACTGTTTTTGCTCATATTTTTCTTGTTCTTATTATTATGATGATATAAAAATAGCATTGAACAGCCAAGACCATAAGTCCTACAGACACCAAACATGAAGGGTAGGTGCAGCTGGTGTGCCTCTTCGTCAATACAAAAATTCAAAATTCACACCGATTGGCCTCTAATTGCCACTATTACTGCGGCAAAACGCACTTAAGCTTCTAACTTCAACCCAAAAATTTCTCAGATGACACATATTTTGCAATTTGGATCCATTAGCTGTGGCAACTTTTGCTAATTAGCAAATAAAAAAAAACTTAAGTCCTAGGTTTTTCAGTCAACCCCCATGTGTTTGGCATCAATTTTATAGAGTGTGGTCTTTGATAATTATCAAAAAGTCCAATAGTTGGACTTTTCCGTTCCATACAAATTAATCCATACGTTAAAATTTGAACTAATTCATTTATTAAAAAAATCGAAAAATCAAAAATGCTTCACTTAAAAAAAATCTAAAACTTCACACAAACATTCTGCGTCAGTCCCTGAGGAGGCTGATTGATCAAATTTGGTGGATTTATCTCTTTATTCAATTATGTGCTATAACGACTATAATTTAATGTTAAGATTTACAATTTAAATAAAGAAACATGGCTCAGCCACGGTGTTCCAATTCATTTTCATGGTGTGTTTGGGTTTGGAGAAAAAAATCAGTAAAGTTTACATAAAATGAACATTTTATGATTTGGTTTACAGAGTTATCTTGTTTACTTATCTTGTTTACACATCTGTTACTGTAAATCAGGAGGAAATATGGACTCTGTGTAGATTATGACATCACAGTTGCTTTTTATTCTTTGTGTTTTATCGGTTTTCAGGGATTGGAATCAGGAATCTGTGCTGTTTAATTTAATTAGAGGCACTATATCAAGCTACACATTGTAATGTAATAATATTCCTCTTTACTGTTATTGTAAGGAATTGCCATAACTTCAGCTTTAGGAGTCTAGTTAGATTCTGATGAGGGCAGAATTTAATCCACATGATCAGAAGCCCTTTCCTTAAAAGTGAGCGATTTTTCTTTTTTAACTTAACCCATCCATATCTCCTTTAAGCCCCGCCCAGTTCCATTTTGCGACGCGACTACTGAAAAATGTGCATGAAGCTCAAAAACCCTGTAAACTATTTGACTGGTTTGTTGCATAACGGTGCTCTGATGTTTGAACACTGGATGAACCCATTGACCCCAAGCCTCCAAAACAAAATGAATGCAACATGTTCTAAAACTTTTATGACCCTCATAAATCTCACTTAAACCAAGCCATGGTAAAAAAGGACATGGATGCCCCGAATATGTGCCATGTACAGCTGAAGAAAGCTAAATCTGAACAGTGCGGGAGCAGAAGGCGCGATGGACGAGAAAGCAAGAAAAGTGAGGGACTTTTAGGGGCAGCTGTGTTGTGCTAACCCAGTCATAATGCCCCTGAAAATCCTTATTGCTCTTGCAATGTTCAGCTCGTCTGGGTGTACCGGGTGCTGAAGGCTGGCTTAAATGTGCAAGACTGAAACAGTAGAGGGTAACATATTTACTGCGCGTGTGTGTGTGTGTGTGTGTGTGTGTGTGTGTGTGTGTGTGTGAGACGGCCTCAGTCAGGACAGTGAATAATGTCCTCGTGTTGTTTCTGTGAATGTCTTTTGACTCATTTGTCCCAGGCTGCGTGAGAAGTTTGGGGACGTGAATGGGGGAATACCAGAGGATCGGGCCGAACCTCTTCTCTCTACATCTAAGGCTATTCTGAGTAAGAGGGGCGAGGGTGGGCTTAGAACCAGGATGACTCAGACTCATGCCTTTCGCAGTATGGAGCGAGCAAGAGAGGGAGAGAGAGAGAGGCAAGATTGACTCATTGAAATATGGAATCTCATACAGTCCTCACATGATCTTATCTTGTGGTTTGTGTTCAAGTGTTCCACCCCCCTCCCAAAATCTGCCTAGAGCAAAAACACACATCTCCATCCTTACTAAGTCAGCATGGTGCACCTGATACACCCTCCACATGCGACTGATGAATGCCTTAAATTAACTGGTTTACTTAAGACTCTATACAGTTGTTTATAATGTTTATATGACAGAAAAATTAAGAAAACATATTTTTTATAATCTAAACAAATAACTTGCAATGATATATGGTAACATATTAAAGAGCAAAATTTTCTCGACTCAGAAGCAGTTAGGCGCAATAGCAAATATTACCTTATTAAAATGTAAATTTTTTATATCTTCAATCATTTTTTTTATTGTTTTCTTATTCCATGTTGTATATAATGCTCATATATTTATTTTTCACCGATTTAGAGAACGGCGGCTCTGATGCATAGGCTCATGATTTATTTCGTAGTGTACGACATTTACTTCGTTATATTTGGCAAAAGTTAAACGAAACTTCCGGGAGACATTTTTTTCCTGTACAAGGAAATAAAACCCATTGTGATTTGTAATCCGTGACGTTTAAGCCAAATTTCAACAAATTCCCACTAAAGGCCACGATTTTGCAATCTGTGCACCCTGTGAGACATACCCCCTGACCTCATTTGGACTTCATTTAAAGGACGTGAGATCAGACATTCTGATTCTGAAATCATCCGCCAAATTTGGAAACAGCAACAGACTCTTGTTTATCATCAAACCACACACCGGCTTGATGAACGTCATTTCTGTAGCATTTTTTTGTTACATGTCACGTCTCCTGGACACCGCACCCAGACACCGCTCACCATCAGTCAGCAAGAGTTCGATGGATGTGCTCCCGTTCACTCGATGTGTAAAAGAGCAACTACAGACCTGATTCAGAGACGCACAGTTACGCATGATATATAAAGCAATAAGGTACGATAATGTGTGGTGTTATTGTAAATAAATCACAGGAAAGAGGTGTTACTAGAGCTGACGCATGGCGGAGTACAGTTACACTTATTTCACATTATTTATTCACAATAACACACAACCTTAAGCATCTTATTTCTTACAATGCTTAACGCTTACAAACACACTATAATAAAAAAAAAACAAAATAAATGCATTTATTAAAAGCAAAAGCTTTAATAATCTGGTCTTCCGTGACATGATCTAAAAACATGCCATCTTTTTGGCAAAATTACAGAATGCGTTTTATAAAAAACATTGGCAAAATAATTTACTGTATATCACACACTGATACGATTGTGAAGCGCACAGAGGTGTGTGTTATTGTCAGTAATGTCATGGTGGGACAAAAGGCTCAGTCAATGAGATTTAGGGAGCGGAACTACCCGTTTTATAGTGATGGTTTTTAATTACAGGCTAAGCCGTAGCTATTATGAAATTACATAAAATAATAAATAAAATAATTTTAATATATATTATTAATAAAATACATAAATGCAGCATTATTTAAGTTTCTATCTAGTGATAGCATCTCATAAGTTCCTTGAATTTGGATAAAGAGGAGATGAGATGTTAAAGTAGATGACCTGAATGCGCAGAATGACAAAGGGGTGTGGTTTTGGGCTGCAGTATTTCAGGGTACAGTGGAAGCCCGTTCACAAATGATTTAAAAAAGTGGACAAAATTGATCAACCTTGAAAGAAGCGTCTGCTCATTGCATTAGTTGTAGCGCTTACTTCATGCCAGATGACTAACACAACTATGGGATGTGGAAAGCACGGCTAGGATAGGAATGAGCTTTAGCACAAACAGTATTAACCCACAAACTGCCGCCATTCTGCTGATGGAACTTGCCAAAAGTCCTACTCCTGTCCCATGACTTTCTCTCTTCCCGCAGCCTATAAAGGCCGCACATAAAGTCCGCAGTAACCATGTACTTTTCCAACAATATGGACATTTTAGTTTAAGATCCTGTTTCCTACAAGTCAGACTTCCCAGTTCTGATGATTATCTCATGTTGTGCTTTGCTGCCCTCCGGTGGTCTCTTCTGCCTCTAGCTCAAATCTAAAAGGCTGAATGTTGTTATTAAAGACAGCGCCCTCCACAGTCCCTACAGATTCAGATGTGAATATGTGAAGATAAACATGATTAATCAATAAGCTTCACGGTGCGATTGAGGTTTTTCTTCAAACAGTTTTTATATTTGTTTAAACAGCTCGTAAAGTTTAGAAATACGTATATAAGCTTGCAGGTTTTAAAAACAGCCGGCGGATACAGAGGAAACAGTTGGGTATTGTTCCTGACATAATGGATATGTTGAACTAAAGACTCTTTTTTCAAACCCTGATTAAAGATTCATTCATCAGACAGTTTTACGGACACGCCCAAAAACAATCGCCGGAGATTCCACCAAACAGTATGATTGAAGCTCATGAGTCATTATGGTTTTAAACACACCCTCATGGCAGGTCAAAACTGCACACCTCCTCTGGCCCAGGTTGTTTGGTCGTGGGGGTGATCTCCGGATAGAACAACAGAACAAGCGGCAGGTAGGAATGATGCACCCCTCCTTTAATGCTGGTGGAGCCCCTCGAGTGTAAAAAAAAAACGTCCAAACCTGATCCCACGACGATGGAAACCTCGTCAAACGGCCTCTTGTGTAAATACATCGGATTACAATGCACTTTCGAGCAGCCGTTGTTCTCCAGAAGTGCAATGCACTGTTGGGAAAAGCAGAGATGATTTATTTGGTTTGCACCCCTTGCGAAAGTGAGCAGTGTTACTCGGCGAGGCCGGCGCATCCACTTACAGCCAGGTTTGGAACTTCACAGTGGGAAGCGATTTAGCAGCATGGCTCTAAGTTGCACAATGTGCCTGAATAAGGGAGTGTGTCCTGCTGGATAAACAGTGTACTCTGGGATGTGTGCGTTCCACACCCTCCTCCCCTCACTCCAACCTGCACGCCATGTAATCTTTATAAATAATTTAATTAATTTAATATATAGGTGGTTGGACATTGATGACTCATGAGTATCATGAGTAGTTCGTTCTGGAATCATCGTTTTCCAGAATCTTCATTGATACTTTATAAATAGATGTGTAACGGTACAAAAAATTCACGTTTCACATCACACTGTGATTTTAATTCTGTATCTGAGTTTTCGATATAGTGCGACAATAAAGTTTAGTAGCACATGAAATGGTCATACAAGTGAGGGAGAAGTTTATAAAGCTGTAAACATATAGATAATTAAAATATGATTTAAACGTAAACCCCGCGATATGTGAGGGATTACTGTACATATTCATCTCTTCCGTAATGGATCTGTTTCTGTGTGATTTCACATCTAGGGGGCGCAGGATTAAGCACACATGTTCACATGTCACACAAAAATATGTAGGTTTATTCAAGTTAGTGTAAAAGGAGTGGAGATTAATCATTGTTTTTTTTTAGGAGCTTTGGTAAACCAGATAATTCCATGTGGATAATTACGTCTAATAAGTGTATGGCCTAAATGTTTCCACAAACATACCTTACAACTGCGGCACGATGCCGCCACACTGTGTGTGTTTGATCCACTCGTCTGTAATTGGTAGGTTTAGCAGGCTTGCCTTTTAATTTTTGTTCCGTCTTGTGTTTTTTGGTTTTGCGTGTTCCTATAAGAATAAACGTGCTGTTGTATTCTCTGTGCGACTGCATGTTCCAAACCACGTGGCCCATATCACGGTTGTGATGAGTACAGTGTACCGCTACACACGAGAGGGCGTGGCAATACAGTTACACCTCTTTCCCCTGATTTATTCACAATAATACACAACCTCAAGTGTCTAATTGCTTTTATAAAACGCGTACAAACACACTATAATAAATAAAAGATTTGATTCATAAATGCGTTTATTGAAAGCAAAATCATTAATAATCTGCTCTTCCGTAACGTGATCTACTCCGGTTTTTAACAAGAATGCTAAACGCTGGGTAACAACTTTCTCTAACAATCAAATATAAAAAATTACAGAACACGGTTTTGGGAATCAGCTTTTAGGAATATACAGCATCAAGTGTCTTATTGCTTTTATAAAACGCTCACAAACACACTATAATAAAAAAACAAGGTTTGATTCAAATGCCTATATTGAAAACAAAATTGCTAATAACCTGCTCCTCCGAGACGTTATCAATTCCGTTTTTTAAAGTGAATTCTGATCACAGAGTAACAGGTTTTCAGTTTCCTTAACAATTTACTACTTCCACGCAATGGGTAAATTACAAAGCGCAGTTGATACAAATGTCAAGCTCTAAGACGTGTGTCATTATCAGTGATGTCACAGCTAAACAGACGGCTCAGCCAATCAGATTTACGGACCGGCACTACCTGTTTTTGAAAGCTTTCTTGGGCTGCACTGGATCATCACACCTGCACTCAGGCATGTGCATGTTTGGGCGCCAAAATGTTTTAAATAGCCTTTTTCTAAAAAGTGGAAACATAAGAGGTGTTATACTCTTGGAATGGGATCCAAGTGTAATGGTGTTTTATGAAATAACTTTAGATATAAATATAAAGTGAATAAGATTGATATCATGTGTTTTGTTCATTATTGTTTAAGGATGTTTTATCATTTTATTGTAAAAAATGTTAAATGTGATTTACATAGTGATGCTGCAGAACTGTTTCAGTGCTCAGAGATTAAACCATTTAAATCAGACTTCTTTGCGTTTTCTAAAATTTAAATCCGGATGCCACTCTGATATTTAACCATTTCACATATCCCACTCACTCATGGCTCTTAGATTACACAGACTAATCACCACAGAGCGGCGTGGTCATGCATCAGAACCACATAATCCAATCTCCTCGGCAAGTGTGCCGCAATTCAATACACCCTCTTCTAAGCCAATCAGGGAGATCATTTAGGGCATCCTGGGTAGGAGAAGCCTTCAGGTTATAGTCATGTTGCGATGGCGTCAGCAACGTTGTGTGCAATAAATCACACTTGTGCAATTCACTTCCATAAAATGAACTTGTGCAACATTTCAACGCAGCCGTTTAGTCGGGGGTGTGGGGTGTACAGACTGTGAAGCTGTGCAGAATATAAATAACCTGAACCTAAATTTATACTGAAAAATCAGGACGCAATACACAATATGGACAAACGTATTGGGAACAGGTAACTGATAATAGCCACAGTGTCCCCCTCCTTTGTGTGCATTTTATTTATTATTTTAATTAAATCTATGTATTATTTTCCTTTCTCCCTCAAATTTTTTTTCATATTTTTTTTCTTTAATTTTTGTCCCTTTCTGGTGTATATGCAAGTTTAGTAACTTAAAGGTATTTTAAGTGAGGTATGGAGATGGGGTTAATTTTGGGAAAGTGATAATCTTAAAATTGATATTCGATGTTTGTATGTCTAATAACTGTTCATCTCAATAAAAATATTTATTAAAAAAAGTAAATTAATTCAGTCTATTTACCCCAGGATGGTTTTGTAGGTTTTAAACTGATGTTAATGTTTATTCATGGCTTTATTAAAGTATTTTGTCAAAAACTTCATCAAGTGGTAATATAATTAAACATGTTTTGTTCTCCCAGTCTCGTGTGGGTTTTCTCCGGGTTCTCCAGTTTCCTCCCACAGTCCAAAAACATGGATTTAAGGTGAATCGGGTGCTCTAAATTGCCCAATATGGTCTGTGTGTCCCAAGCTTGGTAGAAGGTGAGGGTTGTGTCAGAAAGCCCATCCGGCGAAAAACACTTGGCCAAGTTTAATGTGCGAGTTCACCACTGTGGTGCCCCCCCTGAATAATAAAGGGCATTACACAGAAAAAAGAAGAATAATGTAATAAAGTTTATTACTAAGTTTATTAAAACTGTAGAATCAGTCAGTTTGTAATTCAGGTCATTCTAAAGCTTTTATAAATAGTGATTTACAAAAATAATCATTTCCATGAGTAAATCCAAACGTATAAACACTAACACAAACACACAGCGTGGTCTGAAACTGAATCAAAAAGCTGGAAGCTGCAGAATGTTCTGTATTCTTTGTGTTTTGGGAGAGGATGCTAAAAAGGAAGCTGCAGAGATGCAGGGAGGTTTAACACACCAATAAAGAAGAGAGGCTGTGTTCTGGATGCTCCCCAGACAGTTTTAAGGTGCTGGTGAAAAAGAGGACAGTCAAACTGCTATTCATCCTGAAAAAAGCAATTACATTCCGCTCCGTAGCTGACAGGGAAAAAAGCAGAGCAGCTTCAGTAACAGACCTATTTAGCCGTAACGTAGAAAGAAACGCTACAGGAGCTCGTTCAGACCAACAGCAAGAATCAATCACTGTGTATTACACTCCCTGTCAGTCACTGCAGTCCCGGATTATAATTTAAAACATGGTAAAAAACCGAACTCATATTATTTAAAAACTCAAGTTTTTAAAAAATAGGACATATTTTTATTATCTTAAATATAAATCAATTTTACAGAAGCTTCCACTTATAAGTCATTAAAGACTAAAGACGTGCTACCCGGAACAAGAGCTTGGTCTTAACATGGAACATGTGGAACCTTTGGGATCCACCACCAGCCTTTACTGTATACGCTTTTCAAACATATTAGTTACGCTCTGAAACTGGTTTACTGTCCGTTCAAACACACGGAATCTCAGATAAAATAAGATAAGCCTTTATTGTTCCCACGTGGGGCAATTTGCATGCTCAGCAGAAAAAAACAGCAAATGGAAAGTTTTTTCTGGATTGAATAAGGCTATCAGTATATATACAA